>JAJJWW010003650.1:0-234065 GCA_023531295.1 Papaver armeniacum
AACGATTGTACAAATACAATCGCTTGTTCGATAAGACCAAAATAGAGATAACTCTATTTTTCTCATCAGGTTCTAATTATCCATATAACTTAGACCTTTCAATTTTAAACAAGACAAGGTTAGTTAACTAGCATTCCTTGTTAAGGCATTCAATTAGACTTGAATAACCGAAACCTCCACTTTGATAAGTCTAACTAAGATCAGAATTAACTTAGTTTCTTATCCGGAATCGAATTGGACTAAACAATTCATCACGTAAACCTTTTCTTTCGTTAAGCCATAAATAATTCATACAAACTAAATAAATCAACTTGCATAATTATTCACCTCAACTGGAAGCAATTGAAACAACATAGACATTAAAGCAATGCAATTGCACCGAAATTTTGTAAGCCTAAACAATTGATACACACAATAAAGCAAGATAACAATAGTCTTTCTTAACCGGAGACAATTGAATCACACAAACATCCATACACAAACAATGGAATAAAACATCAATTTTACCGAAATTTTGTTAAGCAAAGCAATAAATATACGCAATAAACTTAGGCTTTTCTTAAATAGGAAAACGATTACCTAACAAAGTCATTACCTCAAATTTCGCATCCACTTCTCCAATATGTTTGCATCTTCTTCCAGGGAGAATTGATATCTAAATATCATTATGTTGTCATCCTTAAGCAAAACAAAATAATAACAACAACCAACCTTTACCAGAGAAAGGTTGAAAACCGGTTTTAACTATTGCAAGCAAAAGTTGAAAACCGTAAAACACATATGCTTTTATGCTAAACCAACCGATTCAACATATTGTGACTTTTTCATATATTGTTTCAATCAGAACCCCTCATGATCCTTTGATAAAGCCTACCAACATGGGCTAAAACTTAATCCTGCTAAATCAAAAAGTCACCCAAACCATGAGGATTCACAACATATGAGATCGAATATCAAGGTTAGAAAACCGAAATCAAACATCTCATACACATACATAGCAACAACATAAAGCATTCAAGCACAGGTTTTGTAAACATAAACTATCACAAGAAAAATTATAAATCAAGTAATTTTATTCATAATAAGATAGTTTTATTCATAATAGACCTAATACAATCATTGAAAGAAATCAAAAATTGATGTCTATTTTCCTGCAACTCATGTCCTTCATACCAGTGCTAAATGAAGGTGGATTATTACTTTCAGTCTTCAGCTTTTGAATTTCTTCAAGTATATAACCTTGTTGCTTGACCAGAATTTCATGCAGGTGAGAAATTTTCGTGAAGGATTCTACAAGAGCTTGTAATTCTGTCTTTGATTGAACAAAAAAGTGTGTCAATTCTTATATACACTGATCTTTCTTCAACATATTCTCTTTTTCCTTCTTGTTAAGCCAACTCTATTTTTGATTTTGCTCTTCATGTCAAGAGAAGATCCAGACTTAATCTTAAGTTGATCTTTCTGATTTAGCATCTTACAGAGAGAAGATGTTGGATCCAGACTCATGGTTCAGACAAGGAATGACCAAAGAAGGAGAAGGATCTTTTATAATTTTCATACTTCTGAAAATATAATATTCCTATAAATACGAATATATCAAATATTTTCAAACACTAGATTTTTATTTCCATAATCTACACATAAGTGCCTTGATTTTTTTTCTTCCTCAAAATTCGGCACACATGGTGAGGAATGAATTCTAATACCAATCAGGTGGTATTAGTATGAGATTTTCTCTCATTATGGAATTTTGAACAACCAGAGTGTCCTTGATCTAGCATCGTATAAGAAATTCTCCTCTTGTACCTCGAACTAGCGAAGTATCTTGAGATTGACTCGGATTGCCTATACAACTTTTAAGAAATACATCGGAAGACATGTCCATTTTTAAAATGGTAAATCAATAATGGAGGAGGAAGAAATAAGATTGACAACTAAAGCAATATTAGTTGTTTCCTCTTATTCAGAATCATATGAGTCAGAGCTCTCATCTAGAGTTACAGCCAGAGCCTTGCTTCCAGTGTATTTCTTAACATTGGACAGTCTTTAGAAATATGACCAAACCCTTTACACTTAAAGCACTGCGGCTGATATTCATCATCTTCTTCATCATCCTTTTTGACATAAACTCGATCATGTGGGCGAGAATATCGATGAGTATCCTTTATGAATATCTTATTTCATTTCTTTAAGAGATATCGAAACTGTCTCGTAATCAATGATAATGATTGTTCAATTTCATCATCAAAATTCTCTGCAATCGGTTCATCCAATCATCCATCCGTCTATTCCTCTCCATTGGAGCTTTCGGAATTTTTGCATCTTTAAAAGCGATTCCTTTACTTTGAATAGACTGTTATTCATGATCAAAGATCTTTAACTTTCCAATGAGTGTGCTTCATGAGAGAGTTGAGAGATCATTTGCTTCTATGATTGCATGCTTCTTAGAATCATATCTAGATGGCAACGATCTGAGAATTTTGCATACTATATCTTTTTTCAGAGATAGTCTTTCCAAGAGAGAAAGAAGCATTAATTATCTCAGAGAGTTTAAGATGAAACTCTTCAAAAGTATCGTTGTCATTCATTCGAAGTTTTTCCCAATCGGACGTAAGAGTTTGAAGTCTAGCTTCTGAATTGTTTCCTTCGAATACGATCTGAAGATTATCCCAAGCTTCTTTCGAAGTTTGACATGTTGATACATGATGTTGTAGATCACGGCTTACAGCATGTATTATAGCATTCAAACCATCTGAATTCTGCTTTGCAAGGGTCTTTTCTTCGTTTGAAAAATCTACTAAGCGTTTAAACTCAGTTTCCGAATTTTCTATCTTTGGACGAATATAAACCATCGACGACTAATAACCATGTATTAAAGTCTCGTGATTAAAGAAAAGATCTCATAGCAGATTTCCACCATAGGTAGTTTGTTCCGTCAAATCTTGGCAGTGACGTTAATTGAAGTCGATTCGTGAGAACTCGAGTTCATTCTCATAGGTTGGATCGCACCAAACATGTTATTGTTATATCTTTTCGTGTTTGCCTTTTCAGATACCAATTGAAAAGACGAGGGTACCCAAATATACCTCAATCTAAAACTTTTCCACCTATAAGTCCTTTCCACGAAAGTGATTGTCTATGGACTGAGTCGACACAATACAACTAATTGGTTCACACTTCGTGTGATCGTCTATGGATACAAAATCGAGACAATACAACAATGAAGTAGGTTTACTTGATAAGAGGTTCGTACTTAACCAAACACAATAGGATACTATCAAGTAAATATGAATTAACGTTTGTGTATTTTACATCTAATTATAATACAAACAATTTTAATTGCGGAAATAGAAAAGTAAAAGACACAGCAAGATTTTGTTAACAAGGAAACCGTAAATGCAAAAAAACCCCGGGACCTTATCCAGAATTGAATACTCTTAGGATTAAGCTGCTATACAAAATCAAACCAACTTCATATAGTTGAGACCAATAAACTAAACCTATAGTTCACCTAGTTCCGTCTGTATTCCCACGCCTCCAACTTATGAATAAGTCACGTACTTGGAACAATTCCTTTGGTTCGTATTCCAAACAGTAAATGAACAAAAAATCTGTTTGGTATCAACTCTTTTCAACCAAGTGATGTGAGTTCGACAAAAGGCTCTTCCGTTTATCTCAATAAACTCATTTGTCAGGTCCTTAGATTTATCCAAACAACAATTACCGAAGTAATCGTCTAGATTTTGCAATCAATACTTTGAATCACAAAGAATCGTATTAATGTCGATCTACTCAACTAATCAATCCAATCTACCAAAAGGATAAACCGATTATAGTTGGATCATCTTTAACAGAAACAAGTATTGTGCACACCAAATATTACGAACCCGACTCAGAAATCTTCAAAGTCTTCTTTGTCTTGAAATCTTATTAGATCTTCAATAAACACCTGCACACAATCAACTTGAATCTCTTGTGATCAATCACGCACATAACGGAGTCTGTTAACAATGGATTATCACAAGACGTCTTTAGAACTACAAACAGTCTAAAGACCCCCGTCGAAACTTCGATCTAGTTTGAGAAAATCTTATATCAGAAGAGAAGATTCTCAAGCATAAACAAACTAGGTGCAATCAAAGTTCAACAACCTTTAGTCAATCAAATCAATCGAAAACTAATAATAAACCGCAATTATCTAGTTTCCCACCAACGGTACTAATAGAGCTTCTCAATCCCAAAGAAGTCTTTAAACTGAACGTCCGTAAGAGATTTCGCCTAATTAGGTTAGTTTCGTCTCCGAATAAGCGGTTGCACCAGTAACAACACAACTAGGTAGTTTTGCTGGCTCTGAGGATTAGTTTGCTAGAAATGCAAAATTTGGTATTTATATATAGACCAATGAAGTTTGGACACCAAGGAATTTCCAAAACCGAAAATATTCTCAAGATATGCAATATATTCCATTCGGTTTTCCATAATTCGGAAATGCTTTGTCCAAACGTTGACCGAAAATCTCTTATAAAGTCTCCAATTAGTAAATGCACATTACCAATTTTAATTTTCCAAAAATCAAATTTAAAACTTTAATTAAAAGATTCTCAACTTATATTTCGATCCGGGATTTTCCTTTAGCTATTAAGGAATATCTTTGAACAATAAAAGATAGGCGTTACTGCACATTTCAAAGAATGTCGACATCATTACTTTGTAAGTCCTCTTTCATACTTACAATCTTGAAACCGATTTTCCACACTTCCAAACAAGTTTAGAATTGGTTCATCTGACTTTCAAGAACTACGTGATTTATTAAGAACTCTCAATCACCAATCATGGGTTTAATGGTTCTACCAAAACAAGTTTCGGTTTTACCTCCATGTGAGTACTATGCATAGTCACACTAGCTTTCCAAAAATTCGGTTGACTAGGTACTAGGATCGGTTCCCCACATACTTATGGTAACTACTTGTATTTGCTGCACATGTCCATAGGATCGGTTCCCCTTTCACTAAAAATGTGTTGCACATGTTCATAGGATCGGTTCCCCCATCTGCTAAAATCGTGTTGCACCTCTTAGAAGGATCGATTCCCGTTTGTGATCGGTTTCACCTCTTCATAGGATCGGTTCCCCTTTGCAGTTGGTCATACCAATAACACTAAATCGATCATACCATCTTAGGTGATTACTTAAGATCGGTTTCACTAATAAAAGTCGTACCAATACAAAAGTCAGGCCTTGTGAATAGTTTTACCAGGAACATAAACAAGTCATGAGCGGTTATATATACTAATCACACATATTGGTAGTTCAAAACATATGCAATGAATCACAATACCAATAAGCCTAGTGATTTCCCTTTCGATTCACAAACCAATTTTATGAACTACTTCCTTTAACGAATGTAAAACATTGTTTCCTAGGATGAAATCTTCACCTCATACCCATACATAATCACAATAGCATTCAAACGATTATGTCGATATCTTATATACAAAGTTTAACGGTTTAAGCAATAAACCTTGTATTTTATTCCTTAATACTACGTCTAACTAGAGTATAATCATTCATGCTTCATAGTTATGTTTTCAATATGCACGACTTGAAAGATACGTTAGGGAATGAAACAGTTCAAGTCAAATATCACTAACCTAAAGTGGAAGGATGATGTTGTCGTTGTAGCTCCTTACTTCTTCAAGTCTTCGCAATACATGTAAAGTCTCATATCCTAATACTTTCAAGCTAACCTATACGAAGTTGACTCTAGTACATAATCAAGCGACTCTTGAAATGAGTTTTGGTTCACTAACATATGACAACCAAACTTGACATACCAACGCTTGGTGGGTTCAACCGAGCTATGCTCTAACAATAAGTATGCTTCCCCAACATTCACAAAAGAATAAATCTTTAAAGTAGGAGTTTACCGTAATTTTAATTAGGCTACTGAAGTAGAAAACAAAATGGAGTTCGAGTCGAACCCTGTCGATTTCTGCACCTGATAAGGAGGAAGTACGTTGAAAGCATAAAAGATAGATATGAAAAGGACTGAAGTCATGATGAAGACAATGACACTTCTACTAGATTAAACTTTGAAAGGAGCAAGATAAGTCTAACCGGCAGAAACCTTTATAAAGCTGCAGTCAGAGCTTCTAATATATGTAGCACCTTAAACTCTCATTCTTTATAAGGGGGAACAAAGTAGGTTCGATCCGGGATATTATATTCTAAGGATAACCCCTAATTTAAAATTTTGGTCTGTAATTTACTCTAATATACCATTGACTCACCCAAACCACCTGATGCAGAAGAGTTGTAACTGCAGTTGTTCTTTTCCTAAAAAAAGAAATATTCTCTCGCATCTCTCACTCATTTAAATAGGAAAAAAAACATCTATCACCGGTAACTTCACCTGGTCATATCTGAGAAGATTTTCTTTTTATATACTTGATATATTTACATTCTAGTTAGTTATCCTTACTATTTGTTAATTTCCGTACACCCTTATGGTGGTTTTATCTTCTATATTAGAGAGGTTTCTCTCTCTCTCTCTTAATGTCGTTCTTGGGTATTATGGGTTTTAAAATCACTTGAGATGATTTTCAATGACAAAATCTTCATCTTTGTAGTCTCTAATATTGAATTTTCACGGGAATCTTCATCCGTGGAGAATTTTCACCAGAATCTTCATCAATGATATTTCGATTTACCGAAATCTTCATCACAAGTTTTAAGAGATTTGAGAAAGTCGCTCCAATTATAGGAACATTTCTTTCTGATGAAGAAAAACAAACAAAATACTAGGAATATTATATTTCCAGGATCCATTATTCCACCAATTTAATCGATTCTTATTCATGCTTGTATTCGTCACGTTCCGTTAATCCTTCTCTTTATATTGCCAGATTTCTGGGTATGTATATATTATTTGGTTGTTGGTTTATGGATATGTAGTAAGCTAATGATTATTGGGAATTTTGATAAACTGCCTCACTTCCAATTTCCGGTTTAATAAAGTGACCCTGTTTTTTTCAACTTTTCAAAACTGCCCTTTCTGTTTTCTTTCCTGTTAAAGTCCAACAAAATTAGTCAGCATCCATTTAACCGGTCAATACTGCCATCAAAATTACATATGTATCCTTGGGATATCTAATCAGTCGAGATAAAAGAAGAAAGGTGTGATAAACAGAAAAAATTCATCACCTTCCCCTCTCTTATGCTTCTCCTTCATCTTCATCTTCGAAAATAAACCGCTGCACCTTCTCATTAAATTAGCTTCTTTCTAATCTCGACGCTAAAAAAAAAAGTATTTGTATATGGTTTTAAGAGTGGAGTTAGGATTTAATTTTGGTCTGATTGATGGGTCTTGATCTGTTAGGGTTTATTGCAATGAAGTTGGGTTTGAAGGAAATCATGAGATCGAATAGCGGCCAACTCAGAGACGTGGGTTAGGGTTTTATTTTGATTTGATTCTGCTGTTAGACAATAAGAAGAAGCAATAGGTTAAAGTTCTAATTTTGATTTTTATTTTGTTGTTGTTAACAAAGATATTTGATGATTAATGTATCAAATTCGTAATGTTCCTTTGAAGTTTTGTCAATTTGCTATGATGGGTTTTTTTTTATTTCATCTTATATTTGTTTGTTTGAACTTGAATTGATTAATTAGGGTTTGTGACTTTTAATTTAGGGATTTCTTTTAATTAGGTGAAGATGCAGTTCTTGATGGAATTTAGGTAAAGATGCATAAGCAGTTATTGAAGGTGGCCATGAAAGAGATAGCAAATGTTCGTGGTGGTATGCAGAAGACCAAGGAGATGCAGGTGCAGTAGAGAGTTGAAATTGAGTTTGTTGGTGTTGTGTGTTGGCTCAAGAATGAATTTAGATGTATGTTAGGACAGGGAATTGTAGGTGCAGGTAGTTGAGGTGCAGTTCAAACTGGTTAGATGGTATTGAAACTATCAAAGATGCTACTACTGTTGGCTTGAGGAAATGGTGGTGTTATAGGCTGATGGAAGTGGTGTTGTTGTGTTACTACCGACCATGGAATTGCAAATTGCAGTTGTAATGGTTTACAGCTAGGGAATGAGATGCAGATGGTCCTGGTAGTGTTGTGGTGCAGTCAAGACTCAAAGGAGGTTGTTGCAGAGAGCTAAACTGGTTAGGAGATTATGTATGATGTTGCTGTGGGAATTGATGAATGGTTTAGTGAACTATGATTGGTGTTGTTGCAAAGAGAAGGAATTGCACAAGGAAGATAAAGGTGATAGTGTTGATGCTTCCGATGGATACATGAATGATTGAGTTGTGAATTAGATGTATGCTAGGTTGTGCAGGTGAGAAGAGATACAAGCCTGAAATGGCTGGAATAACACCAGTAAAGCAGACAAGACTAACCTAATTAATTCTTGGTGAGTCGACTCAGTGAATCGCTGAACTCCAACTCGTGACTCGGGCGAATCACCTTATTTAGAACAATTCTATCGAGGGCTTTTAAGACTTTTATCGGTACATTTGGAACTTAACGGCCCTAACAAGCAAGCAATGCTTTTTTGAATAAAACGGTAAAAAAGGGGCACTTTTGAAAAGTTCAAAAAAACAGAGGCACTTTTATTAGTGCATTCCAAAACTGGGGCACTTTATCAAAATTCCCTTGATTATTCAATATTTTTTATATTAA
Organism: Papaver armeniacum; assembly: GCA_023531295.1. NCBI lineage: Eukaryota > Viridiplantae > Streptophyta > Magnoliopsida > Ranunculales > Papaveraceae > Papaver > Papaver armeniacum. The sequence goes on from JAJJWW010003650.1 coordinate 8,678, forward strand.
AACTGAAATTTTGTTATGAAGTTAAATTAATAAGTAATTAACTTGTTAAATAATTTTCTATAAATTTCAAGTTGTTTTACATTTGCCATGATAAAACAATCCTGCGAGATCCTTAACCTATTCGTATTGAGATGAAATTTTTTCTTTTTTTCTGAGCATAAATATTGGTAATGAAATATATATCATCAATGCAAAAGGTGTAAAACTATAAATACAATTGCACCAGAAAGTACAAGATTGCTACAAAGGGTTAACAGATTCCTTGGGAGTTACTAATCTGGAAGACCATATTAATAGTGGATAACCGATACGACCTTTACTTTTCTTTGCAATAAGTAATTAGGTTGTATGGGGTGAAAAAAAAAAAGATAATGGCAAGGGGTATGCATACCAAAAAGTCACTGCCGAACTATAGCTACGTCGGTACGTGTACTGGGTACATGTACTGCGGCTCCGGACTTATAACAGTTCTCCCAGTACGTGAACTGGTATCCATACTGTCCTATATCCAGATTTACAGTAGTTTTATATCTCTCTAATAATCAATTTGAAACATTCCCGAATAACATCAATGACACATATCACTGTTCCAGGCTATTTTCAAATGATTAAATCTTGAATCATGATTAGCATATAAACAATAAATTGTTCTTAACCAAATTCATTAAGTGTGAACAAATGTTATTAAGCTTAGCATATTTCGAGAATGATTAACAAGATAAACTTGACTCGAAATTTCTATTATGCATGTAGTGTCTAATTTAGTCATGCGAAAATGTCTCATAGATAGAAAGGTGAAAACTTGAGAAATGGTTAGTTCAGTCCTTCACTTACCTTTTGTTGAAGAAGTTATCCAAAAGCTTCGGTTGATCTTCGCCTTCAAACGGCAGAACGCAATGATGCCTGATTCTCAACTACACATTTTTATCCTAATCCGAGACTTGACTAAAATGTAGACTATAAATCAAGTTATAATTTTGATCAAGTAAATTTGACAACACGCTTGAAATAGCAACACTTGTGAGTTCGACCGAGCAATGCTCTAACAAAATATATATTAAAACAAGTATAATCAATAACAAAACTTCCTAGCTAAAGTAGGCAGTAGAGGTTCGTTGCTCATTAAATGTACCCCATTCAACATACGTCCCAATCGACATTCCATCTTGGCAGGTCCTTAATATCTTCCTAACAAAAATCATTTTTAGCTTAACGTTTTTAAAATGTAGTTATCAAAGTTTAGACTTGCTTGTACATTGCTTTGCAATAAAATAAATGAATTTATGAATTGTCATGAATAAGTCAACATTTTATAAGAAATTTTATGAAAATTTTGTATCTCAATTATACAACTATTACAACTATCAAGACGAGGTGATTGTAGATCTAAAATCCTCATGGTTCGTTAAATAAGAAATTAGCACTGATTGAAGAATTAGGCTTTCCAAACTATAATTTTTTTCTTGAATTAATAAATTAACAATTGCTATCAAATTAGATTTTTTTTTTTTTTGCTAACAAAACACCCTAACTATATTAATTTAGAAGCGAAGTACAAGCATTCAACAAAGGTTCGCTCCTCACCAAATTGTCCAAAAAAAGATGATAAGAATATATTGAACTTATCTTTTAAATCGCTTTCAATAATGAAAAGTTTGCCGAAATTCAATCTCATCAACATTTTTCCTCGATTTCGACTTAATCTTCAGATAAAAGAGTACTGATGATGATAATTTAAGTTTTCTAGAGTTGAGTCAACTTGAATGAGTATCTGTTTGATACTCAGATTTACAGAATTGATAGTGAGAAATATTGTTTTAGGATTTTGCTCAAGGAGCTGTTTCGATATAGTTTACAAAACTAAAAAGAACCCGAATTCTTGAACTATAGAGAACAAATATGAGATCACGTTCGCATGATGGGTGTTTTCGACATCATAAAATATTGATTTGAACTGAATCGTTCGAAAAAAAGATTAACTCGTTCTATATTATGTGACTTAGGACCTCCTAATACTAGGTTTGAGAGGAGAGGAATAGAGTGTCTAAAGCCTAACTAGTTTGGGATTAAACGTTAATTCCTAACGCAAACAAAGAGAGAGATTGAGTTTAGAAATCCTGACTCTCGTTGGACTCAAGAAAGCAGTACTTTAATTCTTTAAATAAGAGGGTTTGTATAATGTGTTCATCAATCCTCCTTAACAATAGAAAAAACTCTTGGAAAAAATATAGAGAGAAAAAATATGGAAGATAACGGCAAGGGCAAGGAGATTAAAGTGAGTCCCTTGAGCAGTAAATTGAGGTGGGATACAATACTTGCGTTTATAACGAGTTCAGATGATGATGACGGTTTCTTGAAGAGAATAACAAAGAAAAAGGAAAAAAGAAGAATCAAAAACAACAAAGATGAAGATTACGAAGATAAACATATTCTTAAGTTTAAGAAGATGGGTTTGAGTTCTCTTGAAAGCAGGGACGGAGGGAAGTGGGTCGCTTGCACCCACTAGAATTTGTATTTCAGTGAGAATGTGGCTGGCTTTTTTGTAATTACAGTGTCCTGTGTGTGCAAATTTATGTGGAAAAATCGAAATTTAAGTTAGTTTGCTAGACTGTTGAAATAATCTTGGTATAGGGCGGAAAGAAATGGGAGAGGGGCGGCAACCTAATAAGACAAAAAAAGTCATTACAAGGTAATTCAAGTGCCCCTTATCAAAGAAAATCTGGAAATGACTAATTAGCCTTATTGTTAATAATCAAGATTAATAATGATAATCAAGATTAGTAATGATAATTAAGATTAGTGTTGATAATTAATTTTCATTTATTATAACTCTAAAATCAGATTTTTAGAGTTATAAAAAAAAAAGTTTAGAGGAGAAGAAAAAGAAAACTTATGTGATATTTGTGAAACCCTAGATTTTGATTCACTCAACCAAAATGAGTGATTCCAGGTGACCCGGTATACTTCTAAATTAGTTCCCATTAGCATTTTCTCGCTCAAAATTATCTAAAGTACATAAAAAAATCAAAACTTTTGAATTTTCAAGAACTTACTGATTTGCAATTTTGCTCGTGACCAATCAGAACTCTTAGTTACGGATCGTAAGTTATCGAATACCAACCGTGAATCGGTTAAATTTGGAGAAGATCCAATCGTAAAACCGATTCACGGTTGGTAATTAAATTTGGACAACAACAGAAGAACTAAATTAAGGTTGGTAACTAATGGATCGAGACCAACCGTAACTACCCTACGGTTGGTGTGTCAACTTAACTTTTGAACCGTAAATCATTATTTGATAAATTCTTAAGACACAGGATTATTTACGGTTGGTATGGTTGTTTGAGTAACAAACCATAACTCAATTACGATTGATAAATATGATGCAAATAAAAATCAGAATCGAACATATTCTCAAAACTAAGAACTTACGGTTGGTATTTGAGTTTAAACCAACCGTAACATCACCCAATCTACGATTCACGGTTCATATTTGAGTTATTACCAACCATAACTCCCATGCAAACTGTAAATTTCAATTTCAATTTTCATACAAAACCCTAATATTTGATACAAAATTAACTTAAATCCAACACGATAAACTAAACCCTAACCGGGTTTTTCCAAACATTTTTCAAATCGCCGATTAATCAAGACGATGAAATTTTTCGGTTTTAATGGAGGTTACGGTTGATGGAGGAGAAGAGAAGATGAAGAAGACGATGAAAAAAAAACCGATTTGATTTTTTTCGATTCATTAGGTTTAAAAAAGCGATTTGATTTTGGTTGATTTAAGGTGAAAAGGGTAATCTAGTCAATCTACACCCCCTATAGGACACCCCCTAACCAATAAGAGGGACATTACTATCACACTTGCCGCCCCTCTACCATTTCTTGCCGCCCCTATACCAAGATTGTTATTTAAAGGATCATTTATCGGCATGGCTATTTTCGTCTTAGTCTTAGGGACCACATGTATCATGTATGCTTCCTTTTGGTTGCACACCTGTTTTCTAAGTGTTTTATTCATAAACATTAGATTGTTTTCATAAATTGGTGTGCATCCTTTTGTTGTTGTACCTGTTTTACTATGTTCATGAAAGCCAAGATGTTTGTTCTGAAACAGATTTGCATAGTTATTGTCTCTGAATTTTATTTTATTTTTTCACAAACGATGGAATTTGTAGTGTGCATTCTTTGATAACATAATCTTATAATTTTCGTTGTATGTGAAGTTGAATTAACGAACAATAGAAGTCAGTCTTTAGTTAGTTATACATAATTGATCCAAAGGTTTATTCAAACAGACCTTGTATGTGAAATTGAATGAACTCTTCAAGTTATCCTGCTGTCTGATCCAAAAAAAAAAAAAGAAAAAAAGAAACTCTTCAAGTTATTCCGGCAATTATGTTGCTGTTTTTAGCTCTTGGCATCAATGTGCATCACTTTTTTGCCGAAATTGATGTGTATCCAAAATGGGATTAATGGTGGTGTAGCGGTAACCGTTTACGTCATACGAGCTTCCGTACTACTTTTAGTGTAGCTTAAATATGGATTGAAAAAAAATTGAATCTTTAGAAAAAAAATTCTGACCCCGTAACATTTACTTCCTGGCTCCGTCCCTGCTCGAAGGCGTGCAGTGTTTTGTTGAAAGGGAAATGATGGAACTACAAGATTTAAACAGATCACCACCAACGGAAGGATTAGTGATGATTGTGGTCGAGGAAGAAGAAGGGTTCATTCCCTTGTTGAATATGTATATTCCAAAAACGAAATGAACAATGCCCATAAAGCAAGAGGAGGATTACACCACGGTTCCTAATTACATTCCAAAGACAACTACTACTCCCATTCAATGTTTTCTAGGAGTGGGAGTTCTACTACATCAGTGTCAGTATAATTACTATTTGGGTCGACCGAGCGAAGCGAGGGAGGACCTTATATGGCCACTTTTTTGTCAAATCTAAGTGATCAATTACCACAAAAAATTGATCACTTAGATTAGGGCTGAAAAAAAACCAAAAATGTCCCTCCCTTTTAGTCCAATTACTACTGACTCTTTGTGTATCCTATCTTTTCAGGGGTATAATTAGAAATCAAACTTTAATATAACATATCTAAAAATCCGTGCCTTGGAATTTTACAAAATTTATCTCCTTGGAAAGGTTCTAAAAAACTCTACGCAACAAGTACAAACAACAATATCAAATTTAGAGTTTTTACGAAAAATTCGGAAATATTTATCATTTTAGGCACAATTTTAGAAAATAAAATGTATATCTATTATGCAAACCACCACAAAAGATACATAATACTTTATGTAACGAAATTTTGGTTTATGCATCAACTAATTTTCCGTTGCAACTAATAAAACGATGTACTCCCTCCGTTTCAAGAAAAATGATACTTTAATTTTAGGCATAATTCTCGAAAATTGAATGCATAGCCATTATGCAAACCACCACAAAGGATGCATAACACATCATGCAACCATATTTTGGTTTATGAATCGACTAATTTTTCGTTTCTGAAAAAGTGATACTTTCACAACCCGTTTCAGAAAAGTGAAACTTTCGCTCCGTTTTGGGAAAAGTGATACTTTCCGTTTCGTAAAAGTATCACTTTTTCTTAAACGGGATGAAAGTAGTTAGATTTAACTCCATGTTGATTCTTTTTCGATCGGCTCTCCCATCCCGCAACGATTATACTAGTATTATACCGACACCTTATTTGAAAATCTTTATGTGTACTTTGTTTTTAATCTCCAATTTGGCTATATTAATTTTTGATCTAAATTCACTTTTTATAGGCATTATTAAATATATGTGATAGTTTTGTAGTTCCATTCAACATCGTAATATCACACTTTTGTACTCTTCTTTAACAAAGAAAATTTTATGAAAACATGCTAGTTTCTCTGTGGACTTGGGCCTGGAAAAAGTCACAACACGGCCGATGTCAATTAGAGAAATTTGAGTAGGACTGACAGAGTTCTAACATAACTATTGAGTATTGGCAGAATCCATTAACCAAATCCAGTATTTGCCTGCGTTGGGGTTTTCTGATGCAGTTTTGTGAACAACTGAAGCTACTTGTAAGACCATCACTATTTCCATAAACAATCTGAAGAAGTACTTCTAAAACGAGGAGGATTCCATTTAGCAGCTGTGCTGGCTGCAGTAGTTATGTTCTTCGAATCAAACTCTGAACATCCAAAAACTTGGGCTCAAATAAGGAAATAGCTCAAGTTTAGAAATCCTGATTCTTTGTGGACTCGAAATAGCAGTCATTGATTTTTATATAAATAGGGGTTTGTACAATGCAGTGTGTTCATCATCCCTCAATTCAATTCTCTAGCTCTAGCAATAGAAAAAACTCTCTGAAAAAAAAATATGGAGGATAATGGCGAGGGCAGGAAGATTGAAGCGAGTCCCATGAGCAATAAATTGAGGTGGGATACAATACTTGCGTTTGATGATGATGCTTTCTTGAAGAGAATAACAGAGGAAAAGGAAAAAAGAAAAAGGAAGTTTAAAGATGAAGATTACGAAGATAAACAGATTCTTGAATTTAAGAAGACGGGTCTAAGTTGTCTTAAAGGCGTGCAGTGTTTTGTTCAAAGGGAGATGGAAAGATTAATGAGGAATGAGGTTGACGGCCAAGGAGTCTTTCCCTTGAACACGCGCATTCCGAAAAAGAAAAGAACATTGCCCAGGGAAGAGGAAGAGCTGGATAACACCACGGTTCCTAATTACATCCGAAAGACTACCATTACTACTACCATTCAGTGTTTTCAAGGGAGTGGGAGTTCTTCTACATCACTGAAGCATCAAGAAGAACACCGCATAATAAAAATCCGTAAACCTAAGAGAGATCGTCAGTACGATGATCTACTGCATAAGCAGAGAGCGAACAAGTTCAAAAGACGACGCCCTGAAGAGAGACAACCGGCGCCGGCGCCAGCATCAGAACCGAAGAGCAAAAACGTGCGCAGGGGGTTTCAAGCTGCAAAGTTTCCGCCGGTACCGCAGTCGATTCCTGGTAACATAAAAGAAGAAATCGATAGAGTTCATGGTACAAATATAACGTGGTTATCGGAGAAAGCTCTAACCCAAAGTGACATTAATAAAGGCCTGAACAGGCTATTTCTGCCAAGTGATTGTTATGCTTTGTTGGGTAGGATCATGACAGACGAAGAAAAGAGGACATATGTTGTAGTAAATAAGAATGATAAGGGATTGAAAACTAGATTGATTGATCCAAATCCAAATACTTGGGATATGGATTTCAAGTACTGGCCTAGTCTTAAGAAAAACGTTTTTACAGGGCCTAACTGGATTAAACTGGTTGCCAGCTTCGCCTTAGTTCCTGGAGATAAGGTGCAGATCTGGTGTTTCCGTGTACCTGTTGGTCCAGATATGAAACTGTGCTTTGCCATAAACATTGTCAGACCACCAGCACCGGCGATGGAACCAGAAATGGATGAAGTCTAATTTAAGAATATGATTTTCGTTAATACTATTATACCAGAAATTGAAAATCTTTGTTTTTACTTCTTCTTTTTAATTTATCTGAATTTGAGGGATTATAAATCCTTGTTTTGTTAAATGGATCTTCAGTTGAATGAATTTAATCTTGTATATTGAAAACAGACGACAAACAAATGAAATTGCATCCCATCAACCTTTCTTTTGACAAAAATCAACATTTGGTACATACCCCTCAGCTTTTGATTTGTCTGTCAGAAATTTGTGCATCTCATAAATTTCTTCAGACTGCAGATGATTATATCCTCAACAACAAACTTGTGAATCTGAATGTACTTAACGATTGGATTTTCGTATGCCACTGTCCTACTAATCTTACTAAACGCCTGTATAATAGATGCACAACTTGAAGTTTGTTCTGGACAGTCCTAGGCGCCCCTTGGGCGAGTCTTGCGCCTAGGGAGCCTTTCATAAAGGCTAAAGCAGAAGCTGCACAGTATATAAGCATATTGCTTTGGTTCATTTTTTCTTTTCGATCGTCACTCTCTGGTCTCCAAAAATCGAACCCCATTTCTTCTCCTTACAACCCTAGAAAAGAAAATAAATTGTCAATTCAATTTACTCTCTTAGTCGTCTCTTCGATCTGCTGCTACTTACTATTATTACTCTTCTGATCTAATCAAGGATTCGATTTCGCTATGGGGAGATTTGACAATCTACCAAAAGATATGATGCTAGAGATATTGACTAGGTTACTAACCGAATCAGTATTGGAATGTAAATCGGTTTGCAAACTTTGGAGAGATCTTGTTCATCTTCCATCTTTTCCTCAAATGCACTTAGCTCGTCTTAATTCTGCCGCGGACGATGATTCTGGTAAGTTGGGTTTTATTATCTTGAGCGGTGAACAAGGGATTCCACAATTTTATTACACTGAGTATGATGAAAATTGTCAGCAGATACCCTTTAGTAGAGAAATAAGGATGGATTTAAACCCTCCGTTTGAGCATTATAGTTTTACTGGTTCATGCAATGGCTTAATATGCTTCGATTCATGGCTTATAGACGAAATTGGTAAACCACATGATGGACCTGTTTATATCTGTAATCCAATCACCAGAGAACATATTATCCTTCCGAATCTTGGAGGAAAGTACTCGTGGAATGGGTTCGGTTATAGTTCTTCGACCAATGAGTACAAGGTTGTTCAGATTTATGAATCTTGGGAAGACTCAAATGTCGGAGTGGTTCAAGTATACACTCTTGGCAGTGGCCATGGATGGAGAACTGTAATGGTGGACATGGATATAAAGAAAGTTAGAGAAGGTAGTGGTGCATTTACATATGGAGCTCTTCATTGGTTGGACCAAGCAGGAACCGTTTTTGCTTTCAATCTGACTGATGAAAAGTTTAGTGAAATTCCGTCGCCACCACCTTGTTTGACACGAGCTGCTGTTCCATATATTTGTTTTTTTTTTTTTTTGAAGAAGATTAAGATTGATAACAGAGTGCCAAGAAGGCACAAGAAAACAACAACCCTCAGGACTTAAAAACCTGAAAAGCAAGAGCTACAACAGGCAGATCTAAAAAAAAAACAAACAAAAGATTACATATTATGAAAATTGTATACTTTCCCATCCCATCTCGCTACTAGATCATCAAAGAATAATCCCTTGAAATTTTGCGAGGGGAGCCCCCATTGATATAAGAAAGCTTTAACAGCTATGATGATCTCGGCTTCTGGTTGGTCCTTGTTGTGGAAGGTTCTTCTATTCCGTTCCAGCCACAACGCCCACCACACCGCGTAAGGGAGGTAATTCCATATGAAGTTATGCATGTCATTTGGTAATCTTTTCTTCCATGCTTTAATGCATCCTTCCATCGTTCCCGGCATCGCAAAGTGAATACCACAGAATTTCAGAAAATAGCCCCACACCACAGTAGAGAATTTACAATGAATGAGGACATGATGAATCGTCTCATCCTCTAGTCTACACAAAACACACTGCTGTGAGGATAATTGAACTCCTCTTCTAGCTAGATTATCCAGAGTTGGAGTGGAGTTCCAAAGAGCAGACCATAGGAAAAATGAAACCTTGGCTGGAACTACTTCATTCCAAATCAGTTTGGGTTTGGTGAAGTCAGATACATCAGAGTCTTGGTCCACCATCTGAATCTCGTAGCACGATTTGGTGGAGAAGTTGCCTGAAATCGTAGGTAACCAAGACCTGTCGTCTTCTTGTCCCTCTATTAGATCTGGATTGCCAATATCCTCCAACAAATTAATTGCCTGCAGAAGTTCTGAATCTGTAAGATGACGCTTGAAATTTAAATTCCAAGCAGAGTTAGAATTTGCCCACTCGATAGCTTGATTGATAGTTATTTCTTTCGCTCTACTAAGCTTCCAGAGTTGAGGATATTTGTCCTTCAAAGGTGTTTGAGTGCACCAACTTTCCCCCCAAAAACTTGTGTTCTTCCCGTTGTTGACTGTGAACTTTGTATTGGCTTGGATTAATGATTTTGATTTCATGATTCCTTTCCACAATCCCGTACCTTGAACCGTATTGACCTCTCTCGGGAGCCAGACTTCTGCGTTACCCCCATATTTATCATGTATTAGCCTTCTCCATAAATGATTTTTTTCCTTGCCATATCTCCAAACCCACTTTGCTAAAAGAGATTTGTTAGTTTTCTTCACTTTCCTTATCCCTAAGCCCCCCTTTTGCTTAGATCTACAGACTTTTTTCCATCCAATCCAGTGCATAACTTTCTTTTCAGTTGTATCCCCCCACAAAAAGTTCCGGCAGATCTTTTCAATTTTGTTTGCGACTGAGACAGGAATAGAGAACAAGGAAAGCAAATAAATTGGAATGCTAGCCAAAGTACTCTTGATGAGCACAAGTCTACCTCCTCTTGAGATATATTTCTTCTTCCATGGCGGTAATCTCTTTTCAAGTTTCTCCAAAATTGGGTCCCAAATTTGATTTTGACGAGCTTTAGTACCTAGGGGCAAGCCTAAGTAAGAGAAAGGAAGCTCCCCGAAGGCACAAGACAAAATCTCTGCAGCTTGGATTCCTAACTCCTTGTCTTGAGGATTATTGCTTATGACCATAAGGCTACTTTTTGAAAGATTGACCTTCAACCCTGTGATTGCTTCGAAGCACAAAAGAATGATTTTCAATTGTTGAATCTCTTCCAAGCTTGCATCGACAAATAACAATGTGTCGTCTGCAAATTGTAGGTGCGTAATACTCTCACCATTGGGACTAACTTGAAAACCTGATATGAGTCCTTCGTCTTTCGCCTTTTCCAACATCTTTGCCAAAATTTCAGCTATCAACAGAAACAGGAAGGGAGATAGGGGGTCTCCCTGTCGCAGTCCGCGAGAGCTTTTGAATTTTTTGGTGGAGATACCATTAACGAGAACTGAGAAATGAGTTGAATTCAGACAACCCTTGATCCATCTTCTCCAAATCCCTCCAAACCCAAATCTTCCCAACATATAATCTAAACAGCCCCAATTGACTCTATCATACGCCTTTTCAATATCTATCTTACAAATAAACCCAGCGCGCCTCTGTTTCAATCTTGAATCGATGAGCTCATTCGCAATTAGAACACTGTCTAGAATCTGTTTGTCTTTAACAAAAGCACCCTGACAATTAGATATAAGCTTTGGAATTACTACCTTAAGACGGTTGGCCAGAATTTTGGCGATGATCTTGTACACCCCACCGATCAAGCTAATGGGTCTGAACTCTTTGAAGGATGATGCTCCCACTTTCTTCGGAATTAAACAAATGAAGGTGCAATTCATTCTCCAGTCTAGTCTGCCCCCATTCTGAAATTCTTTCACTACCCGCATAAAATCTTCTCTAATTATACTCCAAGTAGCTTTAAAAAACTCATTCGTCATACCGTCTGGACCCGGAGATTTGTTGGCTGGAAGCTTGTTGATAACATTCAGAACCTCATCTTGCAAAATAGGAGCTTCCAGCGCCCGCTTTTCTTCCGACGAAATGGACGGGAATATCAAATGATCCACTTTTGGTCTCCATTGTTGATTTTCTGTATACAACTCGGAGAAGAACTTGCTTGCTTCTTCTTGAATATCTGCCGGAGTTACAAACTCTTGACCATCCACCTCAATCTTGTGAATCCAATTAGCTCTCTTCCTTCCATTAGCAACAATATGGAAGTACGATGTGTTTCTTTCCCCCTTCTCTACCCAACTAATTTTAGCTCTAGATTCCATTTTTTGGTGAACAAGGTGAGAAATGTCATTGTGCTTTCCTATCAGGGAAATTCTTTCACTAAATTCATGTTGAGAGAGTTGTTGAGTTTCTTCTTTTGAGTCTAAAATCTCTATGGCTCTCTCAAAACCTGACAAACGAGTTTCCATACCAAAGAATTTATCCTTACTCCAATTTTTTAAAATAGGTTTCAAGCTCTGAAGTTTCTTTGCAAAAATGAAGCTTGCTGACCCGGAGAATGAGAACCTGTGCCACCAGTAAGAAATTAAGTCGAAGAAGGACTCATCTTCCATCCAGTACTTCTCCACCCTAAATGGAGCTCTCGAAATTTTTTGAGGGCCGCATTGCAAAGTGATAGGAGCGTGATCTGAAGCCACCCTGACTAGAACAGTTTGTCTCATATCGGGAAATATTGTAAGCCAATCTTCAGAAAAAAAGAAATCTGTCGATACGCGTTAGAGTAGGATGGCGTCTCTTGCTAGTCCAGGTGAATTTACCTCCGATAAGAGGGAGGTCAACCAAGTTCGCCTTGTTGATGAATCTGTTGAATTGATTTCTATCTTTTACTTTATTTGTTGGCTTGTTTCTTTCAGAGGCAAAGCGAACACAATTGAAGTCTCCACCGATAATCCAAGGAAGATCCCATAAGCCTCTAGTATCCCAGAGTTCTTCCCATAAAGGCTCTTTCTTCCCATTTTCTGCTGGCCCATAGACATTTGTTAACATCCACATAATCCCATTTGCTCTAGTTTTCAGAATTAATGTTATGGAACAAGGACCTTGCAGATCATCTATAAGCTCATACCTAGAATCATCCCACACTGTTAGTAAACCACCTGACCTTCCTTCTGCCGGATAGTGAATCCAATTAAAAGAATCAGAACCCCAAAAGTATCTAATGCTACTTGAAGAGATGGCATTTGTTTGTGTTTCCTGAAGTAGAAGAAAGGAAATTTTCTCTTGCCTAACTAACCTTCTCAGAACTTCAGCTCTTCCTGTTGCTCTGTATCCTCTTATGTTCCATGAGACAATATTACAATCCATTAGAACAATTCTCCCCGTTTCGAGATGACTTTCTTCTACTTCTACCCAATGAAGTATCTGCTTGTTCACCATTCCAAGCTATACGAAGTTGCTCTCTTTCTGTTTTATTTTTCTTTCTCGACTCTAACTTACATGCCTCAATCTCCCTAATTTCTACAGAACCCAGAACAGGTTCTTCTCTATCATTTCTATCATCTAATGAATTTGAAAGAGAAGGAGAGATTGTTGACTGAGAACTTACAATTTTGTTGATAATTCCATCTAATTCATCAGCTCTACCTTTTGCAGCTGCTCCCAACGACATAAACCCCTTCCTTAAAATTGATGGAAGATCATCCTCTCTTGCAGTGGAGTCCGCAATGTTGACGTTCTCCAAATTCATAGCATTAGAATAGCTGGATTCTGTGACATGGAGGTCTCTGTTAATTTCTGATGCCCTAACTGATTCCAATTGAAGATGGGGATTTGATTTTCCTCTTCTAGCATAAACGAGCAAATCCGGGTTTTCGGATTCCATTTCATGCATCTGAGGCCCATTATCTATCACGTTTACCTCACGTGAGAGACTCATCTGAACAACATCATGAGGCCCATCAATAACTTGTACCGGATCCACAACTGCGTCGACCGTTGGTGAATTCTTAACCTTCCTCTTTTTCGGCCTTATCAAATTTTTACATATCAATTTCCTTCGCAGCTTCCACTCCAGATGAGGGCTCAAGGAGTCTAAACTCTCAAATGGCTTTAGCAAACCAGAATAATCTGTGACTGCAGCTTGTTTGTTAGTAATGGGGGAGGAATGCTCTTCCTCTAAAAAAGCATTATTCCTGACCATGTCTGAGACCGATTGATGTCGTCCACTCTCACACGTGTCGTCATCTGATGAGAAAGAATCCTCCACCACACAATTATCGAGATTTAGACTATCCTCAGTCTCCCCTGTCCCTGCTGGTCTGCTCTCATTAATGCACTCTAAAGCTACGCCATTAATGCTCACAGACCTACTGTCTCTCAAATTTGAATTCGAACTTGGAAGAGAAACCCGTGAATGGACTTCTTCCCGATATGAATTATGATGCACTTCCTTAGACTGGTCAATAGCATGACTTGAAATACCATTATGCCCTTCACGGATAATTGATCCATCTCCTCCCCCGTCGGTAGCTTGTTGACTGAAGGATGGAGGAAGAATGTTCATCTGCGAGTGAGGAGATGACTGCACTTGCTTGCCTTTCTCCTTTTCATGAGGATGATCCAGTATGGCTGATGAAGAAGAAACTCCGAGAACAAAACATGGTAGATTATCCAAGTTTCCGGTTGGAATTATTTCCACCAGCAGCTTAAACTTAGTGTTCTCAAGAGAGATAACTATAGCAGCCGGAATATCTTCTATGTTACCATTAACACAGATAGTAGCTTCACTTAATTTTAGAAAGTTTTTTGTTGCCATGGAAATTGCTACAAGCTTACCACATCTATCGCCTATCCGAGAGAAAGATTCGACAGTCCATTGATGTAGAGGCAATCCTTTAATTCTCAACCACAAACATTCTTGAGAGAAAATTGATTGGTTTGCACTAGGTGTTGGGGACCATTTCTGAAAACACACATGAGCAAAACCAATTTGAATACCATTACTCTTTACAAGCTGTTCCAATTGCAAATCATTCTCTGCAATAAATATTGCAGTCTTCGAGTCAATTTGTTTCAAGCTAATCTTCCTCGTCCAACCGAAGTGAGCCTTTATTGCAGCATCAATTTGTCTCCACCCCGGATTACGAGGTAGAACAGAACATATAACCCCATACTCCATTATTTCTGCACGTTCATACCCTGGATTCCAAGTTGTGATGAAGGATTTTGGCACTTTCTCTAGTTTGGATTGTTTAAATCTTTTACGAGACTCAACCACCTTCGCATAAGAAGCATGCCGACTGACTTTGTTCTCCGGGATAGAACACTTCATCCTAGGGAAATCCTTATTGGATAATGGAGGCTGAGATTTTAAAGAGGTATTATTCATCATCTCATCAAGCAAGCAGGCTAGACTTTCCCAACCCCAGCGATCCTTCCCAGATGGAAAGATGAAGGATTTTCTTCTGCTATTGTTGTTCGAGTAAAGAAATCTCGATCCCTTAATAAACTCACCCTGTTCATTGGATAATCTTTCAAAAATCCACCTAGCTTCACTCTCCAAGCATTTAACCTGATCAAACTTACACAAAGGAGTTGAGTGATGGTGCTTAAGAAATCCAATAAGAACATAAATTGTTTCCAGAGAAAGAGCAGCTTTCCAAGAGAACCCTTTATTTCTTTCTGTGATCTCAAACCGATCAAGAGACTTAGAGCAGACAAAAGATTTTCTCTCAATGACAAAATTCCTAGAAGGACCCATGGTAAACAGAATCCACCGGAACTTAGTTTGAGCACTATTGCTGGCTAATTATGATGGAACTTAGTTTCTCCAAAACTGATCACCAGCTTAACATTGACATCTATCATTCTCATTAATCTTCTGCAGCGATGAACTTTGTAAATCCATTCATATATTCCAGCAATAGTGTTACTTGCTGGTACTAGAGGCTTTAGGTGATTTTGTAAGTGTTACTTGTTATTACGCCGGTGGTTGTATTGAAATATGGTTATTGAAGAAGAATAAAGATAATAATGACTTGATCTGGAGTAAAGAGTTTACTTTCAAGTTCAGCAGTCACTTACCGGTTCCATTTGGGTTTACCAAGAGTGGTATGCTTCTGTGCAAGTGCAATGAGAATAAGAAAATTTATGGGTACAGTTCAGAAGCTTCATCTGTCAAAATGGATGTGAGTTTCGGGAAATCTATTTCTCAAGCAATCCCCCACAAGAATACTTTAGTTTCATTAAAAGAATTAGGAGAAAAGGATACAAAAACAATGGAATCTGGCGAAAGAGCAAGTTCAAGTGAGGAAACTGGAAACACTGATAAGAAGCTGTAAAACGAAGTACAAGATCTCTAGGTAAGTGTAATGATAATTACCATTATTGATTTTTTCAGCATTTTGATAACAAGGGATCTTTTCTGATTCTAATTATTTGACAATATGTGCCGATATTATTACTCTTACAGCGTTATGTTGCTATGTTTGCTGTGCATTTTGTGATTTAATTTTAATGGAGAATGTATCGCTAACTTTAAAGCTTATACTAAATTTTTTTAAAAACAAAGCCTGAGTAGTTCGTGTAGTTTGTGGGAAATGTAGAGCTTTCTCAGTAGTCCCAGCCTTCTAGGATGTCTATTTGATTTATAGTTCTCAGCTGATATCCTTATTACTGTTGTCATTTCGAGATTCAGTGTGTGAGTTTGAGTTGCTGAATTTTGTTAAGTCACAGTGCTTTGGATAGGAAAACAGCAGAAATATGTCCCTATATGTTTTGCGCCTGGACACTTGTTACCAAGGCTCTTAATTCCTTTCTATCTGATATAAGATCATAGAAAAGAGGACATATGATAGATCAACAAATGAGAAAGGATTGATTCAAATCTAGATATTTGGTTTGGGATATGGATTTCAAGTACTGGCCTAGTCTTTAAGAAAACGTTTTTACAGGTAACTGGAACAATCTAGTGCCGGCTTGGCCTTAGTCCCTGAAAATAAGGTGCAGCTCTGGTGTTTCCGTGTACCTTCTGGTCCAGATATGAAGCTATTGCTTTGCCATAAATATTTTCAGACCACCAGCACTACCAGCACCGGAACCAGAAATGGATGAAATCTAATTTTAGTATGTGAGTTTCTTCTTAGTATCGTCACTGGCCTGCTTTTACTTGACTGCAATATGATTATACTGACACCTTAATTGAAAATCTTTACTTGGTACTTTTTTTTATCTGCAATTTGGGGGTTCATAACTCCTTGTTCGGCCAAATACTTTTGTTAAATGGGATTTCAGTTGAATGGATTTAATCTATTATACAATGGAGCTAACAACAAAAAAAGTAAATTAGTTGAATTTGTTTTTGAAATTGGTATGCGTGATCTCTGATATTGGTAAAATTGTTTACAGGTATATATCTTACAATTGTGTGTTGTATATTTCTTTCTGGGTGTACTTAACGATTGGATTTTCCTATGCCATTGTCCTACAAATCTTACTGAATGCCTGTATGAGAAATACAGAACTTGAAGTTTGTTCTTGACAGTGGAATATCTTATTGTCTTCTTGCTTTCGCTACTTTAACTAAACTATAATTTACTCCTCCAGAAGTGGTGAAACTCTCCCAGTAAGAAACGGCTATTACTAATTTACTATCTATTTTTCTCTTGTACTCCGTACAGTGGACACCAGTGGAGTAGCTATTTGAATTGATTTGCGTCTTTGTGCTTAGTGCTAGGGAGCATTTAGCTTTGGAAAGCGCAGTATGATAATATGTCAGAATGCTTAGAATTTGATTGTTTTAATCAGGTGGGATTGTAGCTAGGCTTGCAGCAAACACAGTCTACCTGACTGAAAGTTCTAAAGCAGAAGCTGCGCGTTTTTTTTCTTCTTTTTTTTTGGTAAGAGAAGAATTTATTGATTGAATCAAAGAAATCTGGAAGAACATATTATCTGAACCCAAGCTAGGGTGTCAGCAACACTAGTCTGAGGGTGGTCCCATGTCAAGATGTGCATACATAACCTATAAGCAGCTACTTGAAACTAGTTCCAGATAGACACTTGATAATGGCAAATTAGTTTGGAAAATGTTTGGATTGGTTTACGTCGTCAATTGCAAGAGTGGACTCTGACGGTATCCCAAATCTTCTACAATATGGTTTTATTGTATTCTAAAAAGGCAATGAAGGAAAGAATACCGAGGAAAACTTCTCCAAATTTGTGTAAATAATTTCGAGATATTTAAATGGAACCATTTGGATTTTCGGGTTGCCACCTTTCCGAACTAAAAATCCATGTGGGCATTTCAAGGCACCCAGGGTCACACAATGTGGCCCATGTCAAAAAAAGCAAAGAATTCACTTATATTTTAAGCATCAAATATCACTAAGAGCAGTTCCTATGAAATGAACAAATTTGGAGTTTGTTCATTCTGCTCCCACTATGGAATGAAAAAACATGAAAAATGGATGTTCAACTCAATATATTTGTTGATTTGAACATCGAGATGGACAACCCAACGCGCGCCTGTGGTAAGGACGGGCGAGCTTGCTACGAACGCTGGCGTTTGAAGAAAAAACACCAGCATTTGTACATCCAACGCGCGGCTTGACTTCAGGCGCCAATGTGCGTATTAGAAACGCCAACGTCTGACCCAGTGGCGCCAACGGCTCAATCTGAACGGCTGAAAAATCTTGTGATCCAACAACTATATTTTTTGAATTCTATAAATACTCCTCATTTCAACTCCAAATTCACACATTTTACACATTCTTCACTCTCAAATCATCTACAAAAATGCCTCCCAGAGTTCGTGGTGTTAGATTCACTAAACAAGAGGATTTAGCTATTTGTAGAGCCTTTGTTTTTCACACACAAGATGTTGTCATGCGTAATGTAGCCGATTCGACGTTGGCTTTCTGGGAGAAATCTTAGAGAATGTTCACTGCTGAAACGGGGAACATCAATGGGCGTAATTCTCACGGGTTGCAGCATCGTTTTAGTGTAATTAGTATGAATGTATTGGAGTTCATGGCTTAACTAATGGAGAATCACAACAATAAGCTCAACGGTGAAGCCGAACATGAAGTGGAACCCAGAACTCTAGCGATGTGGCCAGTAACTCATGGCGGTCGTCCTTTCGACTTCCATGCTTGTTCCAACATTCTTAGGGTGCTCAACAGATACAATCCCCTACTCTAGGAATTCCACCACCCGTCGAGAATTGACGCCTATGTTGTAGTTGTTTTAATCTAATGTATTTCTTTTATTTTCATGTATGAAGTGGTGGTTGTTCAATGCAGTACGTTTTTATTAGATATTTATGTACCTCATTTTAAACATGATGGATGTGAGAAAGGCATGTCGCTGCTTATGGTTCCAACCTCAACAGTACTGTCTTTTCTCTTCGCGTAAGAACTATTAATCATAATCAAGGTCCAATACACTAGTTTAATACTTATTTAGAGTTGTGTGTTGAGATTTCATACTGTCACCTGTAAATCTGTGATATCAACGTAAACCAACCTCAACTTGACATTAAGAAAAATGGGAACTTGAGAATATCGGTTCCCTACTGTCGGTGTCAATTGTTGGTGATGTACATTACATGTATGTCCAAAATACCCTTCTCTATTTTCTTTTCTTTTTACCGAATGGCTCAAGGTCACTGCGGTTGCTAAGCAAAACAATCAAATAAGGAAATATTGAATTACACAGCTTGCTCAAAAGCCTCGGGACACTTAAAATGAGGTACATAAATATCTAACAAAAAAAAAAAAAAAAAAAAAAAATTGTACAACATTCAGATTTCAGAGGATGATACTTCCCGCAACTGAACAACCACCACATTTAGATAACCTTAATGCTTGTTTAAATTTTTGAACCAAAACTACTTGTGAGCAGCATTGTTCTAATTGTTAAATCAAACTGAAAGAGCTCAAAATATAAAACACTTACAAGATAAGAGTTTAGTATTACTCTGGTGATAACTAAACAATCCAGCAAACATGTACAAATGCAAATATCACACTAACTGTTCTTGTGACATCGCGTGGTCCCATTTAATGATATGTACATACTTGATCTGATCATAAAATTAGTCGATTATAAACAATTATGAGTAACCCTGAAACATTTATTGAAAATCATGTCATACATAAATTGAGAAAATATCAACACGCTTTAATTGAAAAATATCCAAACGTATTGAACCTTTTGTAAACCAGAATTGAGCATTAAGCAACTATAAGTATAATTCAATAATGAAATTTCGTTAAAGGAAGTTCTTTGATGCATCACTAGTTAAATTCGATAAAGGATCAGAATAAATAAAGGTTATAGTGTAGATAATGATTTTCACAAATATAAGAAATAACCCAAAAACAATAATTATTTATTTCTTCTTTAAAAAATGCACCGAGCTTTAGACTTAAAGTAACATATTTGATTGCGCATTTAAAATATGAAAAATCCATTATGGGTTACTCAATGCTATAATAAGAATTTAAAAAAAAAAATTAAATAAGCATTTTAAAGAAAGTATGTACCAAAAATCATGTGGCGTTTACTTAATCATGATTTTATTTGAATGTGTCTATCAAAAAAAGGTCAAAAGAAAAATTAAACATAATGACACTAGACACGCTCAAGATTTAAATCAATTCATATCCATAATGTATGATCAACAATCATATCAGTCAGTGTTTTCTTAAATATGTGAACTCCAATTTCCTGTGGGTAGGTTTTGTTCTGATATATGTAAGAAAAACAAGATTACAAGCATTTGACAAAATTGTGATCATGACCAAAAGTGATTTGACATCACTGTGGTGATAGCCAATCAACTAAAATAATGTCATTATCACATGATGTCCATAACTGCAAAACCTACACTTTACGGTTTGCAAATAAAACATCAATCATGTCATAAAGTCACAAAAGAAAACATTCACATATATATAAGCAAGCAAAGACAAAAATCTGTGGACATTATGCCTTTCATGGTTACATACATAATCATAATATTTGTTCAAACATGTGAATTAGAGTAACTTGTGGGTAACTTTTCATTCTAATATATATGACTAAATAGTTAGTTTCTTTATATTTATATATACAAACACTTGAACAAACATCTCCTGTGGGTGATAGTTATTCTCATGTGATTGCACAAAACGGTGTAGACTTACAATTACATGTTAATATAACATAATACTTTAGTATCACTGTGGTGATAGCTAAAGAGCATACAATTCAAACATTTTGGTGATCTAAAACATGTTATACTTATTACCATACAATAAAGTTCTAAACATGTTCATATTAAAAACCAAAATTAAAAGTCAAAAGTCAAAGTCAACATGCTAATGTCAACAGTCAAACAGTCAAGTCAACAATGAAAGTCAAACAGTCAGTCAAAGTCAACGACAGAAGTCAAACAGTCGGTCAAAATCAACGGCAGAAGTCAAATAGTCGGTCAAAGTCAACGGTCAAAGTCAACAGAAAAAGTCAATATCGGAAGTCAAACAGTCAGTCAAAGTCAAACATTATGGTCAACTTTTTTCTTAATGTCAAACCAAGATGATTTTAACCTTATGGGCTTGTCCAAAACAGAACCCAACATACATTTCATGTTTATGTTATTGTTAAGAAATATTAAACCAAGCCCAATAAACTTTCATAAACATCATAGTGAGCCCCATACATATAAACTTTCATTTTTCATAAACGTTTCATCTTCACATAACCGTAGCCGCATACTTCGCATATTAAACAAACGTTTTGACTACTTTACGCATGAATCAAACAAAACATGTTATTAATCATAAATTAATTACATCATCATGTTATATCACGTCAAGCAAAAATCATATGAGATCATATAATTTTCAATCGGATGAAACAACACATCATATCTTTCTTATATGTTATAAATCAAATAATCATAGAAACATATCAATCTATTATAGGTGAGCCCATATTATAATTAACAGGATCTAAAAAAAAATATAGCTGCATGATTTATTTGCTCAATCAATCAAATTGAATATCAATCAAGTAAGACAAAATATTCATATTTATAAATGGTACATAAACATGAATATTAGTAATCAAACATACATACTATGGATTGATATAAACACAACAACTGCATACAATCATCAAGGACAATCATGGAGTTCTAAACCAGGCTCTGATACCAAATATAAGTTTTATTTTATATACATAACGGTCGGATCTTCGAACAACATGATAATCACAATACGCATAGTTGTGTTAAAATAGAATACCTGATGAAGCCATTGATTGAATCCAAGAAATCCTCCAAGGCTGCAAGCACACCCGTAGAACAAAATACAGTGGAATATCTTGGTTTCTCCTTCTTGACCTTTTGTGTAATGAATAATAAAATTCTTGAACCTATACTAATGGCTATTGAGTTCCTTTTATAGGTATAAGAAGGTCCAAGGTTCCTAGGGTTTAGAGTTAGCAATCAATCTCGACTGTCCATCAAGGAAGAGTTAATAGGAATTAATCTCCTAGAATGGTAACCGAAATATTTAGCATTATTCTTAATTAACTAAAATTATTACATGGGCCCACAGGATATTTCTATATGTATAGAAATATTCTTATAGTTTTCTGATGCATTTTTGTGAACAACTGAAGCTACTTGTAAGACCATCACTATGACCATCTCATTGTATCCTAAAGTCCGGAAGGAATTTAATAAAATATCTTTATACATATATAAAAAGAAGCTTTGTTTTAATGTTTTTTTTTTCTTGGAAAATAAGTAAATAAAAAGCAGCTAGCCAAGCATGGCTAAAATTTGTTCAGCAGAGAAATCTGCTATATTACATATGTCGGCTTCTCTAGCGTTAACATTAGCATTGTTTGAGATAGTTGTACATAGATGAACTATAGAAATAAGTTTCGGCAACCAGTTTTTCCTTATGTCATTACAATTTATTGTTCTAAAATAGTGAAATAGATCAATTGCTTCATTTAAAGCTTTGTAGTTGGTAAGCTTTTTTGGGGTTTTCCACTTTTGCAACCACTGACGTCCTAACTTCTTGTCTTCGACTTCCACATTGCAAAACCTCTTTCTCCGTTGTTGTTGCCACTTCATTGCCTCGATCAGTCCAATTGACCTGCCTGCCAATAAGTCTGTGACTTTTGCTTCTAACAATCTGGCGCCTTCTATTTGATCATTTTCATCCTTCATGAGAAGAAGAATACCTGCTTTCAGGGAAGAATACCTGCAATAAACTATTATGGTGGAAATTGGGACATGGGCTCTTATCAGCAGGTCTTGAAGTTGCTTTGGAGTAGGTTTTTTTTTTCATAGTTAACTGATTGGCTAGGGGTTTTATGCTTTTGATATGGTTATGGATAAGTGTGATAGATCTAACCGGCGATGCAGTTTCATTCTGAAAATTTTTGAGGCATCGAGCCTTCCAAATAAACCAACATACAATTGCACAAAATTCTTTCCATTTAATATCTTCTACTGGACTCGACTGGTTTATAGCAAACCACGATTCTACCCACTGCTGAGTATTCATTCCCAAGAAACCGCTCATATTACATCCCAAACCAAACCAAAGAGCCTTACTGAAAGGACGAAGAACAAGGGTATGTATTTGTGTTTCGTCTACATTGTTGCACAAAGGACTCCTTGAGGAGATCGAAGGAATCCTGGCACTAAGGGTAGCATTGACTGGTAAAATTTCACGATAACATTTCCATATGAAAACCTGCACTCTTGGTAACACACCCAAACCCCAGATTTCTTTCCAGATCCTATTATTACTCATATGTTGAGAGTTGTTATCATTTTTCTTAATCAAGTGGGTGTAAACAGATTTTACCGTAAGATTTCCAGAATTTGTCAAAGGCCAGACAAACTTATCTTGTTGGACAATATTATCAGAAAGGTTTATGCTTAGAATATTTTCACCCACTCAAGTAGGCAGGACCTGGTTTATGAAACTGATGTTCCATTCCCTAGAGTCAATTTGGATGATGTCACTCACCTTGCGGAGAGTGTTATCAATGATGGGGACAGTTTCAGTTCTACTTAAGTTGTTTGGGGAGTGTAGAGGAATACAATTATGAGACCAAAGTTGTATGTTTTTTCCATCTCCAACCTCCCAGACTCCTATTTGTTGAACCACTTTCAGGCCGAGAAACAAACTTTTCCATAACCAAGAGCTGTTTGGATTAGCTGTTAGGATATCCAGCGGAGATATTCTTTTGAAGTATTTAGTTCTTAGAATTTTAGTCCAAGGTTGGTCTTGGTTCTTAATCATTCTCCAAGCTAGGTGAGATAGCATCACAATGTTAAATTTTCGAAATTGTTTAAAACCTAACCCCCCTTCCAAAATCGACTTGCAGACAGATTTCCAAGATATTGTGAAAAACCCTCTATTGTTATCATTATTGTGACCCCAAAAGAACGACCTATTTAGAGAATCCATTTTCTTTGCTATGTTTTTAGGAATAGCAAAACAAGCCATTTGATAAGTGGCGAGGGAATCTGACACATGTTTTATCATGACTCCCTTTCCTGCCGGAGATAGGAGTTTACTAATCCACCCAGAGAGTCTAACTTTAAGATTTTCAACTATGGATTCAAAACATCTAATTTTAGACCTATGTGTGAAAAGAGGAACACCTAGATACTTATCATCCAACTTTAACCTGCCTACCTTAAGGATATCTATTATCTCCCTGGCTTCTCTATTTTTGACATTTTTGCTGAAGAAAATCCATGATTTCTCATAGTTTATCATTTGACCATAACCTTGGCTAAAAAGATCAAGAATTTTTAAAAGATTTTAACACTCCTTTTTGCCAGCTTTAGTAAAAATGAGGCAGTCATCTGCAAAGAGAAGGTGAGAGATAGTAGGACAATCTTTCCCGAATTTAACTCCACTAATCATTTTCTTTTTCTCAGCTTCTCCTAGGACTCTAGAGAGTCCCTCCATGCATAAAATGAATAGATATGGCGACAACGGGTCACCCTATCTAAGGCCTCTACTCGGTTTGAAAAAACTAGACGGAGAACCATTAACTAGGACAGCACTAGTAGGGGTACTGATGCACTGAAGAATAAGATCAATCCATGGTTTGCAGAATCCTAATTTTTCCATCATCTTCATAAGAAAAGACCACTCAACTCTATCAAAAGCTTTTGACATATCAATTTTTAATCCCATGTAACCTCTTTTGGTTTTTTTCTTTATAGACCGCATAGTGTGGATAACTTCATGCGCAATAACAATATTATCTGTAATTTGCCTGCCAGGGACAAAAGCCGACTGAAAAGGAGAAATGATCTTTTCAAGGAAAGGCTTTATTCTGTTTGCAAGTAGTTTCGAGATAATTTTGTAAATGGTATTACATAAAGAGATGGGCCTAAAATCCGCGGGAGAGTCCGGAGACTCTTTCTTGGGGATTAAGGCAATGAAGGTTGAATTTATTTCCTTCAATAGATGTTTAGACTCGAAGAAACCTATTATCATTTTAGTCAAGTCATCCTTAACCAGAATCCAATTTTTTTGATAGAAGATTGGTGGAAACCCATCTGGGCCTGGATATTTGTTTGGGCCCATATCAAAAACAATGAGCTTTATCTCCAATTCATCTGGAGGCCTTAGCCACTTGGCATTATCCAACTCAGAGATGCTACAAGGGATAAGATTTATAATCTGGTCCGAGATGGTGGGGGAAGAGGTAGTAGCCATGGAAGCAATGTGGTTGAATAAACAATCCACGATTTCCAACCTCTCGTTGCACCAAGAACCATCCGGCTTTTTTAAGGTTTCTATCCTCAATTTTTTAGCTCTATATTTAGCAGTAGAATCGAAAAAACCCGTATTCCGATCTCATAGCCGAATGTTATCATCCGTGGCTTTAGTTTTCCAAAAAGCTTCCTCATAATTATACCATTTTTATAGTTCCTCTTTATCAGTTATGATCCTTGAGTGATTATCAGGCAGATTTAGCTCAAATTTCGCATATTCAATTTTGTGGTTTAGATTTTTAATGTTTTGTTGAATATTGCCAAAGTGATCTCTATTCCAAATCTTTATGTTTTCTTTTACATTTTTTTTCCTAGAAACTAACTTGAAAGCAGAGGAACCAACTAGTTCAATATCCCACGCGTCCTCAATCACCTGGAAGCAATAAGGGTCTTCCAGGTACAGGCCAAAAAACTTAAATGGTTTCGCTCCATATTTCCAACAAGGAGCCGTCCTGACCAAGATAGGGCTGTGGTCCGACCCAATGGATGGCAAATGGTAAACCATGGCACAAGGGTAGGAATCGAACCATAAGGGATTAGCTAGAGCTCTGTCGAGTCTAGCTTCTATGAATTCTTTACCTGAACGTTTGTTTGACCAAGTAAATTGGTAACCCACAAAACCTAAGTCAATCAACTCAGCATTATTAACGAGATGGGTGAAGAAAAGAGTTTCATTTTGGTCTACCGGCTTGCCCCCACATTTTTCCGAATCACTCAAGACAAAGTTCAAATCTCCTACTACTAACCAGGGGACCTCTACATTCCTAGACATTTGAGAGAAGTACTGCCAACTCATGTGTTTTTTCACTCTATAAGGACAGCCATAAATTCCCGAAAACATCCAGACAGTTTTGCTGATAATATTTGTAACTAAAGCATCAATTTGATTGTCCGACGAATGCACAATTTGTAAGTCTAATTTTGATGACCAAGCTAGAACCATACCACCAGCAGTTCCAATCACACCTTTAGGATTCACAATCACCATGTTATTGAAGAAAAGTTTGTTCAAGGTTTGTCTAACTTTTGTTTCTTGATTTTTTGTTTCTTGCAAGAATAGGATATCTGGTTTGTGTTCATTGAGAAGCCTATAGAGGTGGGATAGGGTTGATGGTTTACCTAATCCTTGGCAGTTCCATGCCAAGATATTTAGAGACATAATTGAGAGATTTAAACAGCAGAAGTTGTAGCACAGGCAAAGAAAATGAAAATGTAAGTTTAGTCTTACCTGGTTATCCTTGTGAGAGCTTTCTTCCCCCTTACTAGCAGTTGCATTAGATTTGGCTTTAGGAGAACTGATGGTATTCACCTGGCTCCCATCTGCTGCATTATCTCTGCTTTTGGAGGGAGTCGTCTTCATATTCCTTTTACCATCACTACTATCTAGGATTGAGGGAATTGATATGGGATTTTTAATAGTGCAGGGAATTTCATGGGAAAAATTTGGGACGGGTCCTACTGATAGAATTAGTGGGAAATGGTTCTGTTTGGCTTGTTTTTGAAGAAATTTTCTGTGTGTGCTTATTAAACTTTTTGTATCCTTCAAAAGCTGGGAGTGTTAAATTTGATCTTGTTCTGTATTCAGGGTTGAGCTTGGACACTTGAGAGATATGTCCAACATTCTTTTCTTCATTTTCCACCATTTTACTATTAATCCTCAATCTCTTGAATACCGGTTCTTGTCCTTTGTTCGAAGCTGTCGATCTTTTTCTTCCATTTTCTACTTCGACCCATTGTTCATCTTCTCCCAAAGAGATAATGAAGCTTGATACTTTTGCTGGTACGATATTTTTGTCCATCTCATTATCAGCAATTGAGTGAACTTTGAAATGTGTAATGTTGAGACTCATCTTTAACTGGTTGAAAGGATGATTTTTTGCACCTTTATGGGTAACATTTTGTTGTCCCTCGACTGCTTTTTTCCTAACCTCCCTTTCACAATAAACTTCTCTACTTTTCTTACTACCGACCGTTAAGAGATCATCACGAAGTTGCTCAGAAACTAATTTTTCCGGCGTACTGCCTTTCACTCCCAAGATTTCTCTCTTTTCCTTTTTATAAACTAGTAAGGCCACATGTGCGATGCACATGCTTGAATTGGATTCTTTTAACAACGCCAAATTTGATAATAATGGAAAAAAAGAAAGATCTTAAAAAAAAAAATTAATATCCTTGTTTGTACTCATTACATAGATAATTTAAAGAGCTTTCCAAATATATTAATTTTGCAAAAATCCGATGTGTATTTTTAAAGATATCTAAGTTTTAATTTCTTTGATTTATTTTTAAAACAATGGCATTCCTGTAAATATATAAATATTAACTAAAAACTTAGTTAATGGGGGTATTATTGTCATGTGAAAAGGCTTCACCAAAATTAAGGCTTCACCAAACAATTATGTCTTTTCTTTATATTAGTATACTAGTAAGGCCACATGTGCGATGCACATGTTTGAATTGGATTTTTTTAACAACACCAAATTTGATAATAATGGAAAAAAAAATCTTAAAATAAAAAATTTAATATCATTGTTTGTACTCATTACGTAGATAATTTAAAGAGTTTTCCAAAGATATGAATTTTGCAAAAATCCAATGTGTATTTTTAAAGATATCTAAGTTTTAATTTTTTTTTGATCTATTTCTAAAACAATGACATTCCTATAAATATACAAATATTAACTAAAAACTTAGTTAATAGGGGTATTATTGTCATGTGAAAAGGCTTCACCAAAATAAGGCTTCACCAAATAATTACCTCTTTTCTTTATATTAGTATAAGATAAGATAAGATAAGATAAGATAAGATATAAGATGACGGAGCAAGATACTCGCTTGAGGTTAAAGTGAGAAGGATGGTGGCTACAACGGTATTTTTTCTGTCTATTGTACCACTGCAATTGTTTGATAACCCATAACTCATATATCAAAAAACTCACTAACCACCAGTACAACTTAAGGGCACATTTGAACGGATAGAGAAGTAGCCGGTGACTATTTGGACTTCTAGAATCTAGGCAGGACATAATGAAACAGAAGGTGGAAGAATAAGTTGGGTGAATGGAGATAACAAGACGGTGGGGAGATGGGAAAAATGGGTTTAAGATTTGGGAGATGGGGATTGAAAAAAGATGGGAAAAAATCAAATCGATGGGATGAAGATTCGAAGGCTCTAGGAGTGATAGTAAAATTAACCGACGATGACAACCCTGCAAATTCAAAGATTAGAAGCATAAATTTCAAAGGACAGGATCATATACATACCCTGATTCTCACTACAATGCTAGCAACGGGAGCTCGATAACCAGGTAGCAAGATTTCTTAGCTCATAAACAAGTCTTCAAAGAGCTCTAAAAGAAGTAAAAATTAAATTGATGGCGGAAGAAGATGATTAATCCACAGATTCGAGAACGAGAACAAAATCTTGTTGGAAACAATGAAGTAATCCAAAACAGCGGACTAGGTCCATCTTTAAAATGATCTTGTTGGAAACAATGAAGAAATAATGAAATATGAGAAATCCAAACCAACAACTACTCTTTCTTCTTGCTCAAGATCCAAAATAGATGAGTCTGCTGTTCTTTTATAACTCAAAAAGACGGTTTTAATGAATATAAATTGTAATTAGGTCGCAATATAATCTTTAAGAGTTAATTTACAAAAACCGTTTGGAAATCAAGAGTTAAAACGCAAAAAATCCTCGAATTGATTGTGCTAGATATATAAATATACCTATTCAAATGCATGGGGTGAGACTTGAAAAATTGTCGAACACCTAAGTTTGATATAATATTACAAAACTATGGACTTATAAAAAACATTGATAAGTGTCTTATTCGTTGTGCACTATGAGAAATGAACCAACAACTACTCTTTCTTCACTTTTTCTAAGTAAAAGGTGACTGAATTGAGTAATTAGTTGAACTCTAACTACCAAAAATATTAGATTATTTAGTACAAAAACCGTTTGGAAACACAACTATTTCTAGAGTAAAGTCCTTAAGTATACCTATTCAAATTAAGGCCATGTGCTTATCCCTAAGTTTTTTAACAAATGATCTAGAGAAATGCCCAATTTCTCATAGCTTGAATACCTTCACATTCGTATAGGTGAGTCTATCAAGAATACTCTCCTGTGTATCCCACTCTAACTTAAGAGCTATAGAATCATTAAGAGTTAAATACTCAACCTGTTTCCCACTTCAGGATATCATGCTATGGGAGTGCATGACTCTATCATATCATTTGTAACTTCGTCTAGTCCCTTTGAACCTATCTAGGTTGGGTATCCATTACAAATGACTCAAATTCTCACAGGCTTAAGTCCCATACTTCTAGAAAATTTCCATACCTTTTCTCTAGCTAACCCTTTCGTCAAAGTGTCGCCTATATTTCCTTCGAGATCTTACATGATCTATTCTTACAACACCAGCTTGTGAGAAATTCTCTAATCGTGTCGTGCTTTCGACGTATATGTCGATTCTTATTGTTATTATAACAATTATCTACTACTCCGATAGCCGCGGTACTATCGCAATAGATCAAAGTGGCC
The DNA here is from genome assembly GCA_023531295.1 of Papaver armeniacum. NCBI lineage: Eukaryota > Viridiplantae > Streptophyta > Magnoliopsida > Ranunculales > Papaveraceae > Papaver > Papaver armeniacum. Next base: position 38,456 of record JAJJWW010003650.1, read on the forward strand.
GGTATTGGTTTTTCCCATACTGGAATGTCTGACAACAGACATTTCAGCCATCCTGCCTCTTCACTAGCTGCTTCTTTGCTATCAATTCAGCCTCCATCGTAGATTGGGCTATAATTGTCTGTTTCTTTGATCTCCAAGATACAGCGCCCCAAAGAATAGTAAAAACATATCCATTTGGTGGACTTGGAATCATCGAAAGAATATTCCAATTAGCATCGCTAAATCCTTCAAGGACCGCGGGATACCTTTGATAGTGTAATCCTAGGTTTGTGGTTCTTTTAGATACCGCATAACCCTCTCAACAAAGATCCCAAAGTGTTTCAAACTAGGATTACTTGGTAAACCCGCACGTAACTCCCACTTCGCATACGCAATGTCCGGTCTAGTACAATCACCGCATAACGCAGCATCGCCTATTATACTAGCATATTGATTGTCTAACACTTTCTCCGGTGTTCCTTAACAATTTCACAAAGTAGGATCAAAGGAGTACAAACAGGTTTATAATCAAAATATTCATACTTCTTTAGGATTTTTTCAATGTAGTGAGATTGATCCAAACAAATACCACTATTAGTTCTAGTTATTTTGATTCCCAAGATTACACTAGCTTCACCCAAATCTTTCATGTCAAAATTCGAACTAAGCATGCTTTTAGTTTCATTGACAACAGATAAACTGGAACCAAATATTAGCAAATCATCCACATACAAGCAAACAATCACACATACATCATTCTCAGATTTATAGTAGATGCATTTGTCACCCTCATTTATTCTGAAGTTACTTGAAATCATTAAATTATCAAATTTCTCATGCCATTGTTTAGGTGCTTGTTTCAAACCATAAAGAGATTTTTCTAGCTTACATACTTTATGTTCTTGTCCAGAATTACAAAACCTTCAAAGTTGTTCCATGTAAATTTCCTCTTCTAGTTCACCATTCAAAAAAGCGGTTTTAACATCCATTTGATGAATAACAAGATTATGAGTAGCAAAGAATACAGCAATCAAAACACGTATAGATGTTAATCTAGTAACAGGAGAATAAGTATCAAAAAAGTCTAGCAGTCAAAAAATTGTCGAACACCTATGGGATAAAACAGCTGATAACTCTCTTATTCGATTTCTCTGCACTATGAGAAATCGAACCAACAACTACTCTTTCTTCACTTGCTCAAGATTTCAAAAATAGATGAAAAACAACGTTTTTCATCTTCTCCGTAAACTTGTTCTTTTATAACTCAAAAAGAAATCAATACGGTTTTAATGAATATAAATTCGTAATTAGTGCTCACTGAAAATCCTCCATAATGATGTAAAACGGTAACAATATAATTACCAAAAATTAATAGAGTTAATTAGAGAATATTAAGTACAAAAACCGTTTTGGAAATCAAGAGTTAAAACCGCAAAAATCAGTTTCGAATCACTGGACCTCCCAAGACCCCCAAGGCCCCAAGGCCCCGCTCTCCGGATTTTTAATAAATATTATAGATATATAAATATACCTATTCAAATGCATGGGGTGAGACTTGAACCCAAGTCTATAGTGTGGGAGCCCAAAATTATACCACCACACTATTTCTCTAAGTTTGATATAATATTACAAAACTATGTTTTTAAATATATATATCTCCCAACAATCCCCCACTTATATTTTAAAAACATTGAGCAAGTGTTGTATAGTTGTGCATCCGCAAAGGTGCCTTTCGACTTGAACCTCTCGCATAGTGTTAAATTTTCTAAGTACCGTGTGACTAGAGTGACTTGCGTCTTGAACTCTAACTAATATTAGATTATTTAGCACACACAACTATTTCTAGAGTAAAGTCCTTAAGTTCGCACATTAAGGCCATGTGCTTATCCCTTTTTTAACAAATGATCTAGAGAAATGCCCAATTTCTCATAGAAGGCGGCCATACCTTCACATTCGTATAGGTGAGTCTATCAAGAATACTCCTGTGTATCCCACTCTAACTTAAGAGCTATAGAATCATTAAGAGTTAAATACTCAACCTGTTTCCCACTTAGGGATATCATGCTATGGGAGTGCATGACTCTATCATATCATTTGTAACTTCGTCTAGTCCCTTTGAACCTATCTAGGTTGGGTATCCATTACAAATGACTCAAATTCTCACAGGCCTAAGTCCCATACTTCTAGAAAATTTCCATACCTTTTCTCTAGCTAACCCTTTCGTCAAAGTGTCAGCTATATTTCCTTCAGATCTTACATGATCTATTCTTACAACACCAGTTGTGAGAAATTCTCTAATTGTGTCGTGCTTTCGACGTATATGTCGATTCTTATTGTTATTATAACAATTATCTACTACTCCGATAGCCGCGGTACTATCGCAATAGATCAAAGGGGCCGGTATTGGTTTTTCCCATACTGAAATGTCTCGACAATGAGACATTTCAGCCATCCCGCCTCTTCACTAGTCGCTTCTATCGCTATCAATTCAGCCTCCATCGTAGATTGGGCTATAATTGTCTGTTTCTTTGATCTCCAAGATACAGGCGCCCCAAAGCAATAGTAAAAACATATCCATTTGGTGGACTTGGAATCATCTCGAAAGAATATTCCAATTAGCATCGCTAAATCCTTCAAGGACCGCGGATACCTTTGATAGTGTAATCCTAGGTTTGTGGTTCTTTTTAGATACCGCATAACCCTCTCAACAGCATCCCAAGTGTTTCAAACTAGGATTCTTGGTAAACTCGCACAGAACTCCCATCGCATACGCAATGTCCGGTCTAGTACAATGTTTGCATAACGCAGCATCGCCTATTATACTAGCATATTCAGATTGTCTAACACTTTCTCCAGTGTTCCTTAACAATTTCACAAAAGTAGGATCAAAAGGAGTACAAACAGGTTTATAATCAAAATATTCATACTTCTTTAGGATTTTTTCAATGTAGTGAGATTGATCCAAACAAATACCACTATTAGTTCTAGTTATTTTGATTCCCAAGATTACACTAGCTTCACCCAAATCTTTCATGTCAAAATTCGAACTAAGCATGCTTTTAGTTTCATTGACAACAGATAAACTGGAACCAAATATTAGCAAATCATCCACATACAAGCAAACAATCACACATACATCATTCTCAGATTTATAGTAGATGCATTTGTCACCCTCACTTATTCTCAAGTTACTTGAAATCATTAAATTATCAAATTTCTCATGCCATTGTTTAGGTGCTTGTTTCAAACCATAAAGAGATTTTTCTAGCTTACATACTTTATGTTCTTGTCCAGAATTACAAAACCTTGGGTTGTTCCATGTAAATTTCCTCTTCTAGTTCACCATTCAAAAAAGCGGTTTAACATCCATTTGATGAATAACAAGATTATGAGTAAGCAAAGAAAGAATCAAAACACGTATAGATGTTAATCTAGTAACAGGAGAATAAGTATCAAAAAAGTCTAGCAGTCAAAAAATTGTCGAACACCTATGGGATAAAACAATGATATAACTCTCTTATTCGATTTCTCCGCACTATGAGAAATCGAACCAACAACTACTCTTTCTTCACTTGCTCAAGACTCAAAAATAGATGAAAAACAACTGTTTTTCATCTTCTCCAAACTGTTTTTTATAACTCAAAAAGAAATCAATACGGTTTTAATGAATATAAATTCGTAATTAGTGCTCACCGAAAATCCTCCATAACAACTTTAAAACGGTAACAATATAATTACCAAAAATTAATAGAGTTAATTAGAGAATATTAAGTACAAAAACCGTTTTGGAAATCAAGAGTTAAAACCCGCAAAAAATCGGTTTCGAATCACTGGACCTCCCAAGACCCCCAAGGCCCCAAGGCCCCGCTCTCCCGGATTTTTAATAAATATTATAGATATATAAATATACCTATTCAAATGCATGGGGTGAGACTTGAACCCAAGTCTATAGTGTGGGAGCCCAAAATTATACCACCACACTATTTCTCTAAGTTTGATATAATATTACAAAACTATGTTTTTAAATATATATATCTCCCAACAATCCCCCACTTATATTTTAAAAACATTGAGCAAGTGTTGTATAGTTGTGCATCCGCAAAGGTGCCTTTCGACTTGAACCTCTCGCATAGTGTTAAATTTTCTAAGTACCTGTGTGACTAGAGTGACTTGCGTCTTGAACTCTAACTAATATTAGATTATTTAGCACACACAACTATTTCTAGAGTAAAGTCCTTAAGTTCGCACATTAAGGCCATGTGCTTATCCCTTTTTTAACAAATGATCTAGAGAAATGCCCAATTTCTCATAGAAGGCGGCCATACCTTCACATTCGTATAGGTGAGTCTATCAAGAATACTTCTGTGTATCCCACTCTAACTTAAGAGCTATAGAATCATTAAGAGTTAAATACTCAACCTGTTTCCCACTTCAGGATATCATGCTATGGGAGTGCATGACTCTATCATATCATTTGTAACTTCGTCTAGTCCCTTTGAACCTATCTAGGTTGGGTATCCATTACAAATGACTCAAATTCTCACAGGCCTAAGTCCCATACTTCTAGAAAATTTCCATACCTTTTTCTCTAGCTAACCCTTTCGTCAAAGTGTCGCTATATTTCCTTCGATCTTACATGATCTATTCTTACAACACCATTGGGTTGAGAAATTCTCTAACTGTGTCGTGCTTTCGACGTATATGTCGATTCTTATTGTTATTATAACAATTATCTACTACTCCGATAGCCGCGGTACTATCGCAATAGATCAAAGTGGCCGGTATTGGTTTTTCCCATACTGGAATGTCTGACAACAGACATTTCAGCCATCCTGCCTCTTCACTAGCTGCTTCTACTGCTATCAATTCAGCCTCCATCGTAGATTGGGCTATAATTGTCTGTTTCTTTGATCTCCAAGATACAGCGCCCCCAAGGAATAGTAAAAACATATCCATTTGGTGGACTTGGAATCATCTCGAAAGAATATTCCAATTAGCATCGCTAAATCCTTCAAGGACCGCGGGATACCTTTGATAGTGTAATCCTAGGTTTGTGGTTCTTTTTAGATACCGCATAACCCTCTCATGACATCCCAGTGTTTCAAACTAGGATTCCGGTAAACCCGCACGTAACTCCCATCGCATACGCAATGTCTCGGTCTAGTACAATCAGCTGCATAACGCAGATCGCCTATTATACTAGCATATTCAGATTGTCTAACACTTTCTCCAGTGTTCCTTAACAATTTCACAAAGTAGGATCAAAAGGAGTACAAACAGGTTTATAATCAAAATATTCATACTTCTTTAGGATTTTTTCAATGTAGTGAGATTGATCCAAACAAATACCACTATTAGTTCTAGTTATTTTGATTCCCAAGATTACACTAGCTTCACCCAAATCTTTCATGTCAAAATTCGAACTAAGCATGCTTTTAGTTTCATTGACAACAGATAAACGGAACCAAATATTAGCAAATCATCCACATACAAGCAAACAATCACACATACATCATTCTCGATTTATAGTAGATGCATTTGTCACCCTCATTTATTAAGTTACTTGAAATCATTAAATTATCAAATTTCTCATGCCATTGTTTAGGTGCTTGTTTCAAACCATAAAGAGATTTTTCTAGCTTACATACTTTATGTTCTTGTCCGGGGAATTACAAAACCTTCGGGTTGTTCCATGTAAATTTCCTCTTCTAGTTCACCATTCAAAAAGCAGTTTTAACATCCATTTGATGAATAACAAGATTATGAGTAGCAGCAACAAAGCAATCAAAACACGTATAGATGTTAATCTAGTAACAGGAGAATAAGTATCAAAAAGTCTAGCAAGAGTCAAAAATTGTCGAACACCTATGGGATAAAAACAATGATAACTCTCTTATTCGATTTCTCCGCACTATGAGAAATCGAACCAACAACTACTCTTTCTTCACTTGCTCAAGATACTCAAAAATAGATGAAAAACAACTGTTTTTCATCTTCTCCAAACTGTTCTTTTATAACTCAAAAAGAAATCAATACGGTTTTAATGAATATAAATTCGTAATTAGTGCTCACCGAAAATCCTCCATAATGATTTAAAACGGTAACAATATAATTACCAAAAATTAATAGAGTTAATTAGAGAATATTAAGTACAAAAACCGTTTTGGAAATCAAGAGTTAAAACCCGCAAAAAATCGGTTTCGAATCACCAGACCTCCCAAGACCCCCAAGGCCCCAAGGCCCCGCTCTCCCGGATTTTTAATAAATATTATAGATATATAAATATACCTATTCAAATGCATGGGGTGAGACTTGAACCCAAGTCTATAGTGTGGGAGCCCAAAATTATACCACCACACTATTTCTTTAAGTTTGATATAATATTACAAAACTATGTTTTTAAATATATATATCTCCCAACAATCCCCCACTTATATTTTAAAAACATTGAGCAAGTGTTGTATAGTTGTGCATCTCGCAAAGGTGCCTTTCGACTTGAACCTCTCGCATAGTGTTAAATTTTCTAAGTACCAGGTGACTAGAGTGACTTGCGTCTTGAACTCTAACTAATATTAGATTATTTAGCACACACAACTATTTCTAGAGTAAAGTCCTTAAGTTCGCACATTAAGGCCATGTGCTTATCCCTTTTTTTAACAAATGATCTAGAGAAATGCCCAATTTCTCATAGAAGGCGGCCATACCTTCACATTCGTATAGGTGAGTCTATCAAGAATACTCCTGTGTATCCCACTCTAACTTAAGAGCTATAGAATCATTAAGAGTTAAATACTCAACCTGTTTCCCACTTCAGGATATCATGCTATGGGAGTGCATGACTCTATCATATCATTTGTAACTTCGTCTAGTCCCTTTGAACCTATCTAGGTTGGGTATCCATTACAAATGACTCAAATTCTCACAGGCCTAAGTCCCATACTTCTAGAAAATTTCCATACCTTTTCTCTAGCTAACCCTTTCGTCAAAGTGTCAGCTATATTTCCTTCAGATCTTACATGATCTATTCTTACAACACCAGTTGTGAGAAATTCTCTAACTGTGTCGTGCTTTCGACGTATATGTCGATTCTTATTGTTATTATAACAATTATCTACTACTCCGATAGCCGCGGTACTATCGCAATAGATCAAAGTGGCGGTATTGGTTTTTCCCATACCGGAATGTCGACAATGGACATTTCAGCCATCCCGCCTCTTCACTAGCGCTTCTATCGCTATCAATTCAGCCTCCATCGTAGATTGGGCTATAATTGTCTGTTTCTTTGATCTCCAAGATACAGCGCCCCCAAAGAATAGTAAAAACATATCCATTTGGTGGACTTGGAATCATCTGAAAGAATATTCCAATTAGCATCGCTAAATCCTTCAAGGACCGCGGGATACCTTTGATAGTGTAATCCTAGGTTTGTGGTTCTTTTTAGATACCGCATAACCCTCTCAACAGCATCCCAGTGTTTCAAACTAGGATTACTGGTAAACCCGCACGTAACTCCCCCATCGCATACGCAATGTCCGGGTCTAGTACAATCACCGCATAACGCAGATCGCCTATTATACTAGCATATTCAGATTGTCTAACACTTTCTCCAGTGTTCCTTAACAATTTCACAGTAGGATCAAAAGGAGTACAAACAGGTTTATAATCAAAATATTCATACTTCTTTAGGATTTTTTCAATGTAGTGAGATTGATCCAAACAAATACCACTATTAGTTCTAGTTATTTTGATTCCCAAGATTACACTAGCTTCACCCAAATCTTTCATGTCAAAATTCGAACTAAGCATGCTTTTAGTTTCATTGACAATGATAAACTGGAACCAAATATTAGCAAATCATCCACATACAAGCAAACAATCACACATACATCATTCTCAGATTTATAGTAGATGCATTTGTCACCCTCATTTATTCTGAAGTTACTTGAAATCATTAAATTATCAAATTTCTCATGCCATTGTTTAGGTGCTTGTTTCAAACCATAAAGAGATTTTTCTAGCTTACATACTTTATGTTCTTGTCCAGGAATTACAAAACCTTCAGGTTGTTCCATGTAAATTTCCTCTTCTAGTTCACCATTCAAAAAGCGGTTTTAACATCCATTTGATGAATAACAAGATTATGAGTAAAAAGAAAAACAATCAAAACACGTATAGATGTTAATCTAGTAACAGGAGAATAAGTATCAAAAAGTCTAGCAGTCAAAAATTGTCGAACACCTATGGGATAAAACAGCTGATAACTCTCTTATTCGATTTCTCTGCACTATGAGAAATCGAACCAACAACTACTCTTTCTTCACTTGCTCAGTACTCAAAAATAGATGAAAAACAACTGTTTTTCATCTTCTCCAGAAACTGTTCTTTTATAACTCAAAAAGAAATCAATACGGTTTTAATGAATATAAATTCGTAATTAGTGCTCACTGAAAATCCTCCATCACGATTTAAAACGGTAACAATATAATTACCAAAAATTAATAGAGTTAATTAGAGAATATTAAGTACAAAAACCGTTTTGGAAATCAAGAGTTAAAAACCTCAAAAAATCGGTTTCGAATCACTGGACCTCCCAAGACCCCCAAGGCCCCAAGGCCCCGCTCTCCCGGATTTTTAATAAATATTATAGATATATAAATATACCTATTCAAATGCATGGGGTGAGACTTGAACCCAAGTCTATAGTGTGGGAGCCCAAAATTATACCACCACACTATTTCTCTAAGTTTGATATAATATTACAAAACTATGTTTTTAAATATATATATCTCCCAACAATCCCCCACTTATATTTTAAAAACATTGAGCAAGTGTTGTATAGTTGTGCATCTGCAAAGGTGCCTTTCGACTTGAACCTCTGCATAGTGTTAAATTTTCTAAGTACCAGGTGACTAGAGTGACTTGCGTCTTGAACTCTAACTAATATTAGATTATTTAGCACACACAACTATTTCTAGAGTAAAGTCCTTAAGTTCGCACATTAAGGCCATGTGCTTATCCCTTTTTTTAACAAATGATCTAGAGAAATGCCCAATTTCTCATAGAAGGCGGCCATACCTTCACATTCGTATAGGTGAGTCTATCAAGAATACTCCTGTGTATCCCACTCTAACTTAAGAGCTATAGAATCATTAAGAGTTAAATACTCAACCTGTTTCCCACTTCAGGATATCATGCTATGGGAGTGCATGACTCTATCATATCATTTGTAACTTCGTCTAGTCCCTTTGAACCTATCTAGGTTGGGTATCCATTACAAATGACTCAAATTCTCACAGGCCTAAGTCCCATACTTCTAGAAAATTTCCATACCTTTTCTCTAGCTAACCCTTTCGTCAAAGTGTCAGCTATATTTCCTTCAGATCTTACATGATCTATTCTTACAACACCAGTTGTGAGAAATTCTCTAACTGTGTCGTGCTTTCGACGTATATGTCGATTCTTATTGTTATTATAACAATTATCTACTACTCCGATAGCCGCGGTACTATCGCAATAGATCAAAGTGGCCGGTATTGGTTTTTCCCATACTGGAATGTCTGACAAAAGACATTTCAGCCATCCATCCCGCCTCTTCACTAGCTGCTTTCTACTGCTATCAATTCAGCCTCCATCGTAGATTGGGCTATAATTGTCTGTTTCTTTGATCTCCAAGATACAGCGCGCCCCAAAGAATAGTAAAAACATATCCATTTGGTGGACTTGGAATCATCTCGAAAGAATATTCCAATTAGCATCGCTAAATCCTTCAAGGACCGCGGATACCTTTGATAGTGTAATCCTAGGTTTGTGGTTCTTTTCAGATACCGCATAACCCTCTCAACAGCATCCCAGTGTTTCAAACTAGGATTACTTGGTAAACCCGCACAGAACTCCCATCGCATACGCAATGTCCGGTCTAGTACAATCACTGCATAACGCAGATCGCCTATTATACTAGCATATTCAGATTGTCTAACACTTTCTCCAGGTGTTCCTTAACAATTTCACAAAGTAGGATCAAAAGGAGTACAAACAGGTTTATAATCAAAATATTCATACTTCTTTAGGATTTTTTCAATGTAGTGAGATTGATCCAAACAAATACCACTATTAGTTCTAGTTATTTTGATTCCCAAGATTACACTAGCTTCACCCAAATCTTTCATGTCAAAATTCGAACTAAGCATGCTTTTAGTTTCATTGACAACAGATAAACTGGAACCAAATATTAGCAAATCATCCACATACAAGCAAACAATCACACATACATCATTCTCGATTTATAGTAGATGCATTTGTCACCCTCATTTATTCGAAGTTACTTGAAATCATTAAATTATCAAATTTCTCATGCCATTGTTTAGGTGCTTGTTTCAAACCATAAAGAGATTTTTCTAGCTTACATACTTTATGTTCTTGTCCAGAATTACAAAACCTTCGGGTTGTTCCATGTAAATTTCCTCTTCTAGTTCACCATTCAAAAAGCAGGTTTTAACATCCATTTGATGAATAACAAGATTATGAGTAGCAACAATGACAATCAAAACACGTATAGATGTTAATCTAGTAACAGGAGAATAAGTATCAAAAAAGTCTAGCAGGTCAAAAAATTGTCGAACACCTATGGGATAAAACAAAGTGATAACTCTCTTATTCGATTTCTCTCGCACTATGAGAAATCGAACCAACAACTACTCTTTCTTCACTTGCTCAAGACTCAAAAATAGATGAAAAACAACTGTTTTTCATCTTCTCTCAACTGTTCTTTTATAACTCAAAAAGAAATCAATACGGTTTTAATGAATATAAATTCGTAATTAGTGCTCACCGAAAATCCTCCATAACAAATCAGAAAACGGTAACAATATAATTACCAAAAATTAATAGAGTTAATTAGAGAATATTAAGTACAAAAACCGTTTTGGAAATCAAGAGTTAAAAACTGCAAAAAATCGGTTTGAATCACGGACCTCCCAAGACCCCCAAGGCCCCAAGGCCCCGCTCTCCCGGATTTTTAATAAATATTATAGATATATAAATATACCTATTCAAATGCATGGGGTGAGACTTGAACCCAAGTCTATAGTGTGGGAGCCCAAAATTATACCACCACACTATTTCTCTAAGTTTGATATAATATTACAAAACTATGTTTTTAAATATATATATCTCCCAACAATCCCCCACTTATATTTTAAAAACATTGAGCAAGTGTTGTATAGTTGTGCATCTGCAAAGGTGCCTTTCGACTTGAACCTCTGCATAGTGTTAAATTTTCTAAGTACCAGGTGACTAGAGTGACTTGCGTCTTGAACTCTAACTAATATTAGATTATTTAGCACACACAACTATTTCTAGAGTAAAGTCCTTAAGTTCGCACATTAAGGCCATGTGCTTATCCCTTTTTTAACAAATGATCTAGAGAAATGCCCAATTTCTCATAGAAGGCGGCCATACCTTCACATTCGTATAGGTGAGTCTATCAAGAATACTCCTGTGTATCCCACTCTAACTTAAGAGCTATAGAATCATTAAGAGTTAAATACTCAACCTGTTTCCCACTTCAGGATATCATGCTATGGGAGTGCATGACTCTATCATATCATTTGTAACTTCGTCTAGTCCCTTTGAACCTATCTAGGTTGGGTATCCATTACAAATGACTCAAATTCTCACAAAGCCTAAGTCCCATACTTCTAGAAAATTTCCATACCTTTTCTCTAGCTAACCCTTTCGTCAAAGTGTCAGCTATATTTCCTTCAGATCTTACATGATCTATTCTTACAACACCAGTTGTGAGAAATTCTCTAACTGTGTCGTGCTTTCGACGTATATGTCGATTCTTATTGTTATTATAACAATTATCTACTACTCCGATAGCCGCGGTACTATCGCAATAGATCAAAGTGGCCGGTATTGGTTTTTCCCATACTGGAATGTCTGACAACAGACATTTCAGCCATCCTGCCTCTTCACTAGTCGCTTCTATCGCTATCAATTCAGCCTCCATCGTAGATTGGGCTATAATTGTCTGTTTCTTTGATCTCCAAGATACGGCGCCCCAAAGAATAGTAAAAACATATCCATTTGGTGGACTTGGAATCATCTCGAAAGAATATTCCAATTAGCATCGCTAAATCCTTCAAGGACCGCGGGATACCTTTGATAGTGTAATCCTAGGTTTGTGGTTCTTTTTAGATACCGCATAACCCTCTCAATGACATCCCAGTGTTTCAAACTAGGATTACCGGTAAACCCGCATGTAACTCCCATCGCATACGCAATGTCCGGTCTAGTACAATCACCGCATAACGCAGATCGCCTATTATACTAGCATATTCAGATTGTCTAACACTTTCTCCGGTGTTCCTTAACAATTTCACAAAGAGGATCAAAAGGAGTACAAACAGGTTTATAATCAAAATATTCATACTTCTTTAGGATTTTTTCAATGTAGTGAGATTGATCCAAACAAATACCACTATTAGTTCTAGTTATTTTGATTCCCAAGATTACACTAGCTTCACCCAAATCTTTCATGTCAAAATTCGAACTAAGCATGCTTTTAGTTTCATTGACAACAGATAAACTGGAACCAAATATTAGCAAATCATCCACATACAAGCAAACAATCACACATACATCATTCTCGATTTATAGTAGATGCATTTGTCACCCTCATTTATTCTGGAAGTTACTTGAAATCATTAAATTATCAAATTTCTCATGCCATTGTTTAGGTGCTTGTTTCAAACCATAAAGAGATTTTTCTAGCTTACATACTTTATGTTCTTGTCCAGAATTACAAAACCTTCAAGGTTGTTCCATGTAAATTTCCTCTTCTAGTTCACCATTCAAAAAGCAGTTTTAACATCCATTTGATGAATAACAAGATTATGAGTAGCAAGCAACAGCAATCAAAACACGTATAGATGTTAATCTAGTAACAGGAGAATAAGTATCAAAAAGTCTAGCAACGGTCAAAAAATTGTCGAACACCTATGGGATAAAAAAGTGATAACTCTCTTATTCGATTTCTCCGCACTATGAGAAATCGAACCAACAACTACTCTTTCTTCACTTGCTCAAGACTCAAAAATAGATGAAAAACAACTGTTTTTCATCTTCTCAAACTGTTCTTTTATAACTCAAAAAGAAATCAATACGGTTTTAATGAATATAAATTCGTAATTAGTGCTCTTGAAAATCCTCCATAACGACTTTAAAACGGTAACAATATAATTACCAAAAATTAATAGAGTTAATTAGAGAATATTAAGTACAAAAACCGTTTTGGAAATCAAGAGTTAAAACCTGCAAAAAATCAGTTTCTGAATCACCGTTTTGGAAATTAGGCCCCAAGGCCCCGCTCTCCCGGATTTTTAATAAATATTATAGATATATAAATATACCTATTCAAATGCATGGGGTGAGACTTGAACCCAAGTCTATAGTGTGGGAGCCCAAAATTATACCACCACACTATTTCTCTAAGTTTGATATAATATTACAAAACTATGTTTTTAAATATATATATCTCCCAACAATCCCCCACTTATATTTTAAAAACATTGAGCAAGTGTTGTATAGTTGTGCATCCGCAAAGGTGCCTTTCGACTTGAACCTCTCGCATAGTGTTAAATTTTCTAAGTACCTGGTGACTAGAGTGACTTGCGTCTTGAACTCTAACTAATATTAGATTATTTAGCACACACAACTATTTCTAGAGTAAAGTCCTTAAGTTCGCACATTAAGGCCATGTGCTTATCCCTTTTTTAACAAATGATCTAGAGAAATGCCCAATTTCTCATAGAAGGCGGCCATACCTTCACATTCGTATAGGTGAGTCTATCAAGAATACTCCTGTGTATCCCACTCTAACTTAAGAGCTATAGAATCATTAAGAGTTAAATACTCAACCTGTTTCCCACTTCGGGATATCATGCTATGGGAGTGCATGACTCTATCATATCATTTGTAACTTCGTCTAGTCCCTTTGAACCTATCTAGGTTGGGTATCCATTACAAATGACTCAAATTCTCACAGGCCTAAGTCCCATACTTCTAGAAAATTTCCATACCTTTTCTCTAGCTAACCCTTTCGTCAAAGTGTCGCCTATATTTCCTTCGAGATCTTACATGATCTATTCTTACAACACCAGTTGTGAGAAATTCTCTAATCGTGTCGTGCTTTCGACGTATATGTCGATTCTTATTGTTATTATAACAATTATCTACTACTCCGATAGCCGCGGTACTATCGCAATAGATCAAAGTGGCCGGTATTGGTTTTTCCCATACCGGAATGTCGACAATGACATTTCAGCCATCCCGCCTCTTCACTAGCTGCTTTCTACTCGCTATCAATTCAGCCTCCATCGTAGATTGGGCTATAATTGTCTGTTTCTTTGATCTCCAAGATACTGGCGCCCAAAGAATAGTAAAAACATATCCATTTGGTGGACTTGGAATCATCTCGAAAGAATATTCCAATTAGCATCGCTAAATCCTTCAAGGACCGCGGATACCTTTGATAGTGTAATCCTAGGTTTGTGGTTCTTTTTAGATACCGCATAACCCTCTCAACAAAGATCCCAGGTGTTTCAAACTAGGATTCTTGGTAAACTCCGCATGAGAACTCCCCATCGCATACGCAATGTCTGGTCTAGTACAATCACCGCATAACGCAGATCGCCTATTATACTAGCATATTGATTGTCTAACACTTTCTCCAGTGTTCCTTAACAATTTCACAAAAGTAGGATCAAAAGGAGTACAAACAGGTTTATAATCAAAATATTCATACTTCTTTAGGATTTTTTCAATGTAGTGAGATTGATCCAAACAAATACCACTATTAGTTCTAGTTATTTTGATTCCCAAGATTACACTAGCTTCACCCAAATCTTTCATGTCAAAATTCGAACTAAGCATGCTTTTAGTTTCATTGACAACAGATAAACTGGAACCAAATATTAGCAAATCATCCACATACAAGCAAACAATCACACATACATCATTCTCGATTTATAGTAGATGCATTTGTCACCCTCATTTATTCTGAAGTTACTTGAAATCATTAAATTATCAAATTTCTCATGCCATTGTTTAGGTGCTTGTTTCAAACCATAAAGAGATTTTTCTAGCTTACATACTTTATGTTCTTGTCCAGGAATTACAAAACCTTCAGGTTGTTCCATGTAAATTTCCTCTTCTAGTTCACCATTCAAAAAAAGCAGTTTTAACATCCATTTGATGAATAACAAGATTATGAGTAGCAAAGAACAACAAAGACAATCAAAACACGTATAGATGTTAATCTAGTAACAGGAGAATAAGTATCAAAAAGTCTAGCGAGTCAAAAAATTGTCGAACACCTATGGGATAAAACAAGTGATAACTCTCTTATTCGATTTCTCCGCACTATGAGAAATCGAACCAACAACTACTCTTTCTTCACTTGCTCAGTACTCAAAAATAGATGAAAAACAACTGTTTTTTCATCTTCTCCAGAAACTGTTCTTTTATAACTCAAAAAGAAATCAATACGGTTTTAATGAATATAAATTCGTAATTAGTGCTCACTGAAAATCCTCCATAACAGTCAGAAAACGGTAACAATATAATTACCAAAAATTAATAGAGTTAATTAGAGAATATTAAGTACAAAAACCGTTTTGGAAATCAAGAGTTAAAACCTGCAAAAAATCAGTTTCTGAATCACCAGACCTCCCAAGACCCCCAAGGCCCCAAGGCCCCGCTCTCCCGGATTTTTAATAAATATTATAGATATATAAATATACCTATTCAAATGCATGGGGTGAGACTTGAACCCAAGTCTATAGTGTGGGAGCCCAAAATTATACCACCACACTATTTCTCTAAGTTTGATATAATATTACAAAACTATGTTTTTAAATATATATATCTCCCAACAATCCCCCACTTATATTTTAAAAACATTGAGCAAGTGTTGTATAGTTGTGCATCTGCAAAGGTGCCTTTCGACTTGAACCTCTGCATAGTGTTAAATTTTCTAAGTACCAGGTGACTAGAGTGACTTGCGTCTTGAACTCTAACTAATATTAGATTATTTAGCACACACAACTATTTCTAGAGTAAAGTCCTTAAGTTCGCACATTAAGGCCATGTGCTTATCCCTTTTTTAACAAATGATCTAGAGAAATGCCCAATTTCTCATAGAAGGCGGCCATACCTTCACATTCGTATAGGTGAGTCTATCAAGAATACTCCCGTGTATCCCACTCTAACTTAAGAGCTATAGAATCATTAAGAGTTAAATACTCAACCTTGTTTCCCACTTGGGATATCATGCTATGGGAGTGCATGACTCTATCATATCATTTGTAACTTCGTCTAGTCCCTTTGAACCTATCTAGGTTGGGTATCCATTACAAATGACTCAAATTCTCACAGGCCTAAGTCCCATACTTCTAGAAAATTTCCATACCTTTTCTCTAGCTAACCCTTTCGTCAAAGTGTCGGCTATATTTCCTTCGATCTTACATGATCTATTCTTACAACACCAGTTGTGAGAAATTCTCTAATCGTGTCGTGCTTTCGACGTATATGTCGATTCTTATTGTTATTATAACAATTATCTACTACTCCGATAGCCGCGGTACTATCGCAATAGATCAAAGTGGCCGGTATTGGTTTTTCCCATCTTGGAATGTCTCGACAATGAGACATTTCAGCCATCCCGCCTCTTCACTAGTCGCTTCTATCTTGCTATCAATTCAGCCTCCATCGTAGATTGGGCTATAATTGTCTGTTTCTTTGATCTCCAAGATACAGCGCCCCAGCAAAGAATAGTAAAAACATATCCGCTGGTGGACTTGGAATCATCTCGAAAGAATATTCCAATTAGCATCGCTAAATCCTTCAAGGACCGCGGGATACCTTTGATAGTGTAATCCTAGGTTTGTGGTTCTTTTTAGATACCGCATAACCTCTCAACAAAGCATCCCAGTGTTTCAAACTAGGATTACCGGTAAAACCCGCATTTAACTCCCACCGCATACGCAATGTCCGGGTCTAGTACAATCACCGCATAACGCAGATCGCCTATTATACTAGCATATTCAGATTGTCTAACACTTTCTCCAGTGTTCCTTAACAATTTCACAGTAGGATCAAAAGGAGTACAAACAGGTTTATAATCAAAATATTCATACTTCTTTAGGATTTTTTCAATGTAGTGAGATTGATCCAAACAAATACCACTATTAGTTCTAGTTATTTTGATTCCCAAGATTACACTAGCTTCACCCAAATCTTTCATGTCAAAATTCGAACTAAGCATGCTTTTAGTTTCATTGACAACAGATAAACTGGAACCAAATATTAGCAAATCATCCACATACAAGCAAACAATCACACATACATCATTCTCAGATTTATAGTAGATGCATTTGTCACCCTCATTTATTTCAAGTTACTTGAAATCATTAAATTATCAAATTTCTCATGCCATTGTTTAGGTGCTTGTTTCAAACCATAAAGAGATTTTTCTAGCTTACATACTTTATGTTCTTGTCCAGGAATTACAAAACCTTCAGGTTGTTCCATGTAAATTTCCTCTTCTAGTTCACCATTCAAAAAAGCAGTTTTAACATCCATTTGATGAATAACAAGATTATGAGTAGCAGCAACAGCAATCAAAACACGTATAGATGTTAATCTAGTAACAGGAGAATAAGTATCAAAAAAGTCTAGCAGTCAAAAAATTGTCGAACACCTATGGGATAAAACAGCTGATAACTCTCTTATTCGATTTCTCTGCACTATGAGAAATCGAACCAACAACTACTCTTTCTTCACTTGCTCAGTACTCAAAAATAGATGAAAAACAACTGTTTTTCATCTTCTCCAGAAACTGTTCTTTTATAACTCAAAAAGAAATCAATACGGTTTTAATGAATATAAATTCGTAATTAGTGCTCACTGAAAATCCTCCATAACGAATAAAACGGTAACAATATAATTACCAAAAATTAATAGAGTTAATTAGAGAATATTAAGTACAAAAACCGTTTTGGAAATCAAGAGTTAAAACCCGCAAAAATCGGTTTCGAATCACCAGACCTCCCAAGACCCCCAAGGCCCCAAGGCCCCGCTCTCCCGGATTTTTAATAAATATTATAGATATATAAATATACCTATTCAAATGCATGGGGTGAGACTTGAACCCAAGTCTATAGTGTGGGAGCCCAAAATTATACCACCACACTATTTCTCTAAGTTTGATATAATATTACAAAACTATGTTTTTAAATATATATATCTCCCAACAATCCCCCACTTATATTTTAAAAACATTGAGCAAGTGTTGTATAGTTGTGCATCCGCAAAGGTGCCTTTCGACTTGAACCTCTCGCATAGTGTTAAATTTTCTAAGTACTGTGTGACTAGAGTGACTTGCGTCTTGAACTCTAACTAATATTAGATTATTTAGCACACACAACTATTTCTAGAGTAAAGTCCTTAAGTTCGCACATTAAGGCCATGTGCTTATCCCTTTTTTTAACAAATGATCTAGAGAAATGCCCAATTTCTCATAGAAGGCGGCCATACCTTCACATTCGTATAGGTGAGTCTATCAAGAATACTCTGTGTATCCCACTCTAACTTAAGAGCTATAGAATCATTAAGAGTTAAATACTCAACCTGTTTCCCACTTCGGGATATCATGCTATGGGAGTGCATGACTCTATCATATCATTTGTAACTTCGTCTAGTCCCTTTGAACCTATCTAGGTTGGGTATCCATTACAAATGACTCAAATTCTCACAGGCCTAAGTCCCATACTTCTAGAAAATTTCCA
Organism: Papaver armeniacum; assembly: GCA_023531295.1. Taxonomy (NCBI): domain Eukaryota; kingdom Viridiplantae; phylum Streptophyta; class Magnoliopsida; order Ranunculales; family Papaveraceae; genus Papaver; species Papaver armeniacum. Next base: position 57,283 of record JAJJWW010003650.1, read on the forward strand.
TACCTTTTCTCTAGCTAACCCTTTCGTCAAAGTGTCGGCTATATTTCCTTCGAGATCTTACATGATCTATTCTTACAACACCGGTTGTGAGAAATTCTCTAATCGTGTCGTGCTTTCGACGTATATGTCGATTCTTATTGTTATTATAACAATTATCTACTACTCCGATAGCCGCGGTACTATCGCAATAGATCAAAGTGGCCGGTATTGGTTTTTCCCATACCGGAATGTCTCGACAATGAGACATTTCAGCCATCCCGCCTCTTCACTAGTCGCTTCTATGCTATCAATTCAGCCTCCATCGTAGATTGGGCTATAATTGTCTGTTTCTTTGATCTCCAAGATACAGCGCCCCAAAGAATAGTAAAAACATATCCATTTGGTGGACTTGGAATCATCTCGAAAGAATATTCCAATTAGCATCGCTAAATCCTTCAAGGACCGCGGGATACCTTTGATAGTGTAATCCTAGGTTTGTGGTTCTTTTTAGATACCGCATAACCCTCTCAACAAGCATCCCAGGTGTTTCAAACTAGGATTCTTGGTAAACCTCGCAGAACTCCCATCGCATACGCAATGTCTGGTCTAGTACAATCATTTGCATAACGCAGATGCCTATTATACTAGCATATTCAGATTGTCTAACACTTTCTCCAGTGTTCCTTAACAATTTCACAGTAGGATCAAAAGGAGTACAAACAGGTTTATAATCAAAATATTCATACTTCTTTAGGATTTTTTCAATGTAGTGAGATTGATCCAAACAAATACCACTATTAGTTCTAGTTATTTTGATTCCCAAGATTACACTAGCTTCACCCAAATCTTTCATGTCAAAATTCGAACTAAGCATGCTTTTAGTTTCATTGACAACAGATAAACTGGAACCAAATATTAGCAAATCATCCACATACAAGCAAACAATCACACATACATCATTCTCAGATTTATAGTAGATGCATTTGTCACCCTCATTTATTCTGAAGTTACTTGAAATCATTAAATTATCAAATTTCTCATGCCATTGTTTAGGTGCTTGTTTCAAACCATAAAGAGATTTTTCTAGCTTACATACTTTATGTTCTTGTCCAGGAATTACAAAACCTTCGGGTTGTTCCATGTAAATTTCCTCTTCTAGTTCACCATTCAAAAAAGCGGTTTTAACATCCATTTGATGAATAACAAGATTATGAGTAGCAAAGCAATGACAATCAAAACACGTATAGATGTTAATCTAGTAACAGGAGAATAAGTATCAAAAAGTCTAGCGAGTCAAAAAATTGTCGAACACCTATGGGATAAAACAAGTGATAACTCTCTTATTCGATTTCTCGCACTATGAGAAATCGAACCAACAACTACTCTTTCTTCACTTGCTCAAGTACTCAAAAATAGATGAAAAACAACTGTTTTTCATCTTCTCCAGAAACTGTTCTTTTATAACTCAAAAAGAAATCAATACGGTTTTAATGAATATAAATTCGTAATTAGTGCTCACTGAAAATCCTCCATAACAGTCAGAAAACGGTAACAATATAATTACCAAAAATTAATAGAGTTAATTAGAGAATATTAAGTACAAAAACCGTTTTGGAAATCAAGAGTTAAAACTGCAAAAAATCAGTTTCTGAATCACCAGACCTCCCAAGACCCCCAAGGCCCCAAGGCCCCGCTCTCCCGGATTTTTAATAAATATTATAGATATATAAATATACCTATTCAAATGCATGGGGTGAGACTTGAACCCAAGTCTATAGTGTGGGAGCCCAAAATTATACCACCACACTATTTCTCTAAGTTTGATATAATATTACAAAACTATGTTTTTAAATATATATATCTCCCAACAATCCCCCACTTATATTTTAAAAACATTGAGCAAGTGTTGTATAGTTGTGCATCCGCAAAGGTGCCTTTCGACTTGAACCCTCGCATAGTGTTAAATTTTCTAAGTACCAGGTGACTAGAGTGACTTGCGTCTTGAACTCTAACTAATATTAGATTATTTAGCACACACAACTATTTCTAGAGTAAAGTCCTTAAGTTCGCACATTAAGGCCATGTGCTTATCCCTTTTTTAACAAATGATCTAGAGAAATGCCCAATTTCTCATAGAAGGCGACCATACCTTCACATTCGTATAGGTGAGTCTATCAAGAATACTCCTGTGTATCCCACTCTAACTTAAGAGCTATAGAATCATTAAGAGTTAAATACTCAACCTGTTTCCCACTTCAGGATATCATGCTATGGGAGTGCATGACTCTATCATATCATTTGTAACTTCGTCTAGTCCCTTTGAACCTATCTAGGTTGGGTATCCATTACAAATGACTCAAATTCTCACAGGCCTAAGTCCCATACTTCTAGAAAATTTCCATACTTTTTTCTCTAGCTAACCCTTTCGTCAAAGTGTCGGCTATATTTCCTTCGAGATCTTACATGATCTATTCTTACAACACCAGTTGTGAGAAATTCTCTAATCGTGTGTCGTGCTTTCGACGTATATGTCGATTCTTATTGTTATTATAACAATTATCTACTACTCCGATAGCCGCGGTACTATCGCAATAGATCAAAGTGGCCGGTATTGGTTTTTCCCATACTTTGGAATGTCGACAACGAGACATTTCAGCCATCCCGCCTCTTCACTAGTCGCTTCTACTGCTATCAATTCAGCCTCCATCGTAGATTGGGCTATAATTGTCTGTTTCTTTGATCTCCAAGATACAGCGCCCCCAAAGAATAGTAAAAACATATCCATTTGGTGGACTTGGAATCATCTGAAAGAATATTCCAATTAGCATCGCTAAATCCTTCAAGGACCGCGGGATACCTTTGATAGTGTAATCCTAGGTTTGTGGTTCTTTTTAGATACCGCATAACCCTCTCAACAGCATCCCAGTGTTTCAAACTAGGATTACTGGTAAACCTGCACAGAACTCCCACTGCATACGCAATGTCTGGTCTAGTACAATCACCGCATAACGCAGATCGCCTATTATACTAGCATATTCAGATTGTCTAACACTTTCTCCGGTGTTCCTTAACAATTTCACAAGTAGGATCAAAAGGAGTACAAACAGGTTTATAATCAAAATATTCATACTTCTTTAGGATTTTTTCAATGTAGTGAGATTGATCCAAACAAATACCACTATTAGTTCTAGTTATTTTGATTCCCAAGATTACACTAGCTTCACCCAAATCTTTCATGTCAAAATTCGAACTAAGCATGCTTTTAGTTTCATTGACAATGATAAACTGGAACCAAATATTAGCAAATCATCCACATACAAGCAAACAATCACACATACATCATTCTCGGATTTATAGTAGATGCATTTGTCACCCTCATTTATTTGAAGTTACTTGAAATCATTAAATTATCAAATTTCTCATGCCATTGTTTAGGTGCTTGTTTCAAACCATAAAGAGATTTTTCTAGCTTACATACTTTATGTTCTTGTCCGGGAATTACAAAACCTTCAAAGGTTGTTCCATGTAAATTTCCTCTTCTAGTTCACCATTCAAAAAGCAGTTTTAACATCCATTTGATGAATAACAAGATTATGAGTAAAGCAACAGACAATCAAAACACGTATAGATGTTAATCTAGTAACAGGAGAATAAGTATCAAAAAGTCTAGCGAGTCAAAAAATTGTCGAACACCTATGGGATAAAAACAGTGATAACTCTCTTGTTCGATTTCTCTGCACTATGAGAAATCGAACCAACAACTACTCTTTCTTCACTTGCTCAGTACTCAAAAATAGATGAAAAACAACTGTTTTTCATCTTCTCCAGAAACTGTTCTTTTATAACTCAAAAAGAAATCAATACGGTTTTAATGAATATAAATTCGTAATTAGTGCTCTTTGAAAATCCTCCATAACGATCATAAAAAACGGTAACAATATAATTACCAAAAATTAATAGAGTTAATTAGAGAATATTAAGTACAAAAACCGTTTTGGAAATCAAGAGTTAAAACCCGCAAAAAATCAGTTTCTCGAATCACCGGACCTCCCAAGACCCCCAAGGCCCCAAGGCCCCGCTCTCCCGGATTTTTAATAAATATTATAGATATATAAATATACCTATTCAAATGCATGGGGTGAGACTTGAACCCAAGTCTATAGTGTGGGAGCCCAAAATTATACCACCACACTATTTCTCTAAGTTTGATATAATATTACAAAACTATGTTTTTAAATATATATATCTCCCAACAATCCCCACTTATATTTTAAAAACATTGAGCAAGTGTTGTATAGTTGTGCATCCGCAAAGGTGCCTTTCGACTTGAACCTCGCATAGTGTTAAATTTTCTAAGTACCAGGTGACTAGAGTGACTTGCGTCTTGAACTCTAACTAATATTAGATTATTTAGCACACACAACTATTTCTAGAGTAAAGTCCTTAAGTTCGCACATTAAGGCCATGTGCTTATCCCTTTTTTAACAAATGATCTAGAGAAATGCCCAATTTCTCATAGAAGGCGGCCATACCTTCACATTCGTATAGGTGAGTCTATCAAGAATACTCCTGTGTATCCCACTCTAACTTAAGAGCTATAGAATCATTAAGAGTTAAATACTCAACCTGTTTCCCACTTGAGGGATATCATGCTATGGGAGTGCATGACTCTATCATATCATTTGTAACTTCGTCTAGTCCCTTTGAACCTATCTAGGTTGGGTATCCATTACAAATGACTCAAATTCTCACAGGCCTAAGTCCCATACTTCTAGAAAATTTCCATACCTTTTCTCTAGCTAACCCTTTCGTCAAAGTGTCGGCTATATTTCCTTCGAGATCTTACATGATCTATTCTTACAACACCGGTTGTGAGAAATTCTCTAACGTGTCGTGCTTTCGACGTATATGTCGATTCTTATTGTTATTATAACAATTATCTACTACTCCGATAGCCGCGGTACTATCGCAATAGATCAAAGTGGCCGGTATTGGTTTTTCCCATACTTTGGAATGTCGACAACGAGACATTTCAGCCATCCCGCCTCTTCACTAGTCGCTTCTACTCGCTATCAATTCAGCCTCCATCGTAGATTGGGCTATAATTGTCTGTTTCTTTGATCTCCAAGATACAGCGCCCCCAAAGAATAGTAAAAACATATCCATTTGGTGGACTTGGAATCATCGAAAGAATATTCCAATTAGCATCGCTAAATCCTTCAAGGACCGCGGGATACCTTTGATAGTGTAATCCTAGGTTTGTGGTTCTTTTTAGATACCGCATAACCCTCTCAACAAGCATCCCGAGTGTTTCAAACTAGGATTCTTGGTAAACCCGCATGAGAACTCCCACGCATACGCAATGTCTGGTCTAGTACAATCATTTGCATAACGCAGACTGCCTATTATACTAGCATATTCAGATTGTCTAACACTTTCTCCCAGTGTTCCTTAACAATTTCACAAAGTAGGATCAAAAGGAGTACAAACAGGTTTATAATCAAAATATTCATACTTCTTTAGGATTTTTCAATGTAGTGAGATTGATCCAAACAAATACCACTATTAGTTCTAGTTATTTTGATTCCCAAGATTACACTAGCTTCACCCAAATCTTTCATGTCAAAATTCGAACTAAGCATGCTTTTAGTTTCATTGACAAAGATAAACCGGAACCAAATATTAGCAAATCATCCACATACAAGCAAACAATCACACATACATCATTCTCGATTTATAGTAGATGCATTTGTCACCCTCATTTATTCGAAGTTACTTGAAATCATTAAATTATCAAATTTCTCATGCCATTGTTTAGGTGCTTGTTTCAAACCATAAAGAGATTTTTCTAGCTTACATACTTTATGTTCTTGTCCAGGAATTACAAAACCTTCAAGGTTGTTCCATGTAAATTTCCTCTTCTAGTTCACCATTCAAAAAGCGGTTTTAACATCCATTTGATGAATAACAAGATTATGAGTAGCAACAGCAATCAAAACACGTATAGATGTTAATCTAGTAACAGGAGAATAAGTATCAAAAAAGTCTAGCAGTCAAAAAAATTGTCGAACACCTATGGGATAAAACAGCTGATAACTCTCTTATTCGATTTCTCTGCACTATGAGAAATCGAACCAACAACTACTCTTTCTTCACTTGCTCAGTACTCAAAAATAGATGAAAAACAACTGTTTTTCATCTTCTTAACTGTTCTTTTATAACTCAAAAAGAAATCAATACGGTTTTAATGAATATAAATTCGTAATTAGTGCTCACTTTGAAAATCCTCCATAATGATCGAAAACGGTAACAATATAATTACCAAAAATTAATAGAGTTAATTAGAGAATATTAAGTACAAAAACCGTTTTGGAAATCAAGAGTTAAAACCCGCAAAAAATCGGTTTCAATCACCGGACCTCCCAAGACCCCCAAGGCCCCAAGGCCCCGCTCTCCCGGATTTTTAATAAATATTATAGATATATAAATATACCTATTCAAATGCATGGGGTGAGACTTGAACCCAAGTCTATAGTGTGGGAGCCCAAAATTATACCACCACACTATTTCTCTAAGTTTGATATAATATTACAAAACTATGTTTTTAAATATATATATCTCCCAACAATCCCCCACTTATATTTTAAAAACATTGAGCAAGTGTTGTATAGTTGTGCATCGCAAAGGTGCCTTTCGACTTGAACCTCTGCGCATAGTGTTAAATTTTCTAAGTACCAGGTGACTAGAGTGACTTGCGTCTTGAACTCTAACTAATATTAGATTATTTAGCACACACAACTATTTCTAGAGTAAAGTCCTTAAGTTCGCACATTAAGGCCATGTGCTTATCCCTTTTTTTAACAAATGATCTAGAGAAATGCCCAATTTCTCATAGAAGGCTACCATACCTTCACATTCGTATAGGTGAGTCTATCAAGAATACTCTGTGTATCCCACTCTAACTTAAGAGCTATAGAATCATTAAGAGTTAAATACTCAACCTTGTTTCCCACTTCAGGATATCATGCTATGGGAGTGCATGACTCTATCATATCATTTGTAACTTCGTCTAGTCCCTTTGAACCTATCTAGGTTGGGTATCCATTACAAATGACTCAAATTCTCACAGGCCTAAGTCCCATACTTCTAGAAAATTTCCATACCTTTTCTCTAGCTAACCCTTTCGTCAAAGTGTCGGCTATATTTCCTTCGAGATCTTACATGATCTATTCTTACAACACCGGTTGTGAGAAATTCTCTAATCGTGTCGTGCTTTCGACGTATATGTCGATTCTTATTGTTATTATAACAATTATCTACTACTCCGATAGCCGCGGTACTATCGCAATAGATCAAAGTGGCCGGTATTGGTTTTTCCCATCTTGGAATGTCGACAACGAGACATTTCAGCCATCCCGCCTCTTCACTAGCCGCTTCTCTGCTATCAATTCAGCCTCCATCGTAGATTGGGCTATAATTGTCTGTTTCTTTGATCTCAAGATACGAGGCGCCCCAAAGAATAGTAAAAACATATCCATTTGGTGGACTTGGAATCATACGAAAGAATATTCCAATTAGCATCGCTAAATCCTTCAAGGACCGCGGGATACCTTTGATAGTGTAATCCTAGGTTTGTGGTTCTTTTTAGATACCGCATAACCCTCTCAACAGCATCCCGAGTGTTTCAAACTAGGATTCTTGGTAAACCCGCACGAGAACTCCCATCGCATACGCAATGTACGGTCTAGTACAATCGCTGCATAACGCAGATCGCCTATTATACTAGCATATTCAGATTGTCTAACACTTTCTCCAGTGTTCCTTAACAATTTCACAAAGTAGGATCAAAAGGAGTACAAACAGGTTTATAATCAAAATATTCATACTTCTTTAGGATTTTTTCAATGTAGTGAGATTGATCCAAACAAATACCACTATTAGTTCTAGTTATTTTGATTCCCAAGATTACACTAGCTTCACCCAAATCTTTCATGTCAAAATTCGAACTAAGCATGCTTTTAGTTTCATTGACAAGATAAACTGGAACCAAATATTAGCAAATCATCCACATACAAGCAAACAATCACACATACATCATTCTCATTTATAGTAGATGCATTTGTCACCCTCATTTATTCTCAAGTTACTTGAAATCATTAAATTATCAAATTTCTCATGCCATTGTTTAGGTGCTTGTTTCAAACCATAAAGAGATTTTTCTAGCTTACATACTTTATGTTCTTGTCCAGGAATTACAAAACCTTGAGGTTGTTCCATGTAAATTTCCTCTTCTAGTTCACCATTCAAAAAAGCGTTTTAACATCCATTTGATGAATAACAAGATTATGAGTAGCGAACAAGACAATCAAAACACGTATAGATGTTAATCTAGTAACAGGAGAATAAGTATCAAAAAGTCTAGCGAGTCAAAAAATTGTCGAACACCTATGGGATAAAACAAGTGATAACTCTCTTATTCGATTTTCTACGCACTATGAGAAATCGAACCAACAACTACTCTTTCTTCACTTGCTCAAGTACTCAAAAATAGATGAAAAACAAGCTGTTTTTCATCTTCTCCTTAAAACTGTTCTTTTATAACTCAAAAAGAAATCAATACGGTTTTAATGAATATAAATTTCGTAATTAGTGCTCACTTTGAAAATCCTCCATAACGAATTTAAAACGGTAACAATATAATTACCAAAAATTAATAGAGTTAATTAGAGAATATTAAGTACAAAAACCGTTTTGGAAATCAAGAGTTAAAACCCGCAAAAAATCAGTTTTGAATCACAGACCTCCCAAGACCCCCAAGGCCCCAAGGCCCCGCTCTCCCGGATTTTTAATAAATATTATAGATATATAAATATACCTATTCAAATGCATGGGGTGAGACTTGAACCCAAGTCTATAGTGTGGGAGCCCAAAATTATACCACCACACTATTTCTCTAAGTTTGATATAATATTACAAAACTATGTTTTTAAATATATATATCTCCCAACAATCCCCCACTTATATTTTAAAAACATTGAGCAAGTGTTGTATAGTTGTGCATCTGCAAAGGTGCCTTTCGACTTGAACCTCGCATAGTGTTAAATTTTCTAAGTACTGGTGACTAGAGTGACTTGCGTCTTGAACTCTAACTAATATTAGATTATTTAGCACACACAACTATTTCTAGAGTAAAGTCCTTAAGTTCGCACATTAAGGCCATGTGCTTATCCCTTTTTTAACAAATGATCTAGAGAAATGCCCAATTTCTCATAGAAGGCGGCCATACCTTCACATTCGCATAGGTGAGTCTATCAAGAATACTCCTGTGTATCCCACTCTAACTTAAGAGCTATAGAATCATTAAGAGTTAAATACTCAACCTGTTTCCCACTTCAGGATATCATGCTATGGGAGTGCATGACTCTATCATATCATTTGTAACTTCGTCTAGTCCCTTTGAACCTATCTAGGTTGGGTATCCATTACAAATGACTCAAATTCTCACAGGCCTAAGTCCCATACTTCTAGAAAATTTCCATACCTTTTCTCTAGCTAACCCTTTCGTCAAAGTGTCGGCTATATTTCCTTCGAGATCTTACATGATCTATTCTTACAACACCAGTTGTGAGAAATTCTCTAATCGTGTCGTGCTTTCGACGTATATGTCGATTCTTATTGTTATTATAACAATTATCTACTACTCCGATAGCCGCGGTACTATCGCAATAGATCAAAGTGGCCGGTATTGGTTTTTCCCATACTTGGAATGTCGACAACAGGACATTTCAGCCATCCCGCCTCTTCACTAGTCGCCTTCTCTCGCTATCAATTCAGCCTCCATCGTAGATTGGGCTATAATTGTCTGTTTCTTTGATCTCAAGATACGGCGCCCCAAAGAATAGTAAAAACATATCCGCTGGTGGACTTGGAATCATCTCGAAAGAATATTCCAATTAGCATCGCTAAATCCTTCAAGGACCGCGGGATACCTTTGATAGTGTAATCCTAGGTTTGTGGTTCTTTTTAGATACCGCATAACCCTCTCAACAAACATCCCAGTGTTTCAAACTAGGATTCTTGGTAAACCCGCACGAACTCCCATCGCACACGCAATGTCTGGTCTAGTACAATCATTGCATAACGCAGATCGCCTATTATACTAGCATATTGGATTGTCTAACACTTTCTCCAGGTGTTCCTTAACAATTTCACGGTAGGATCAAAAGGAGTACAAACAGGTTTATAATCAAAATATTCATACTTCTTTAGGATTTTTTCAATGTAGTGAGATTGATCCAAACAAATACCACTATTAGTTCTAGTTATTTTGATTCCCAAGATTACACTAGCTTCACCCAAATCTTTCATGTCAAAATTCGAACTAAGCATGCTTTTAGTTTCATTGACAACAGATAAACTGGAACCAAATATTAGCAAATCATCCACATACAAGCAAACAATCACACATACATCATTCTCAGATTTATAGTAGATGCATTTGTCACCCTCATTTATTCTGAAGTTACTTGAAATCATTAAATTATCAAATTTCTCATGCCATTGTTTAGGTGCTTGTTTCAAACCATAAAGAGATTTTTCTAGCTTACATACTTTATGTTCTTGTCCAGGAATTACAAAACCTTCAGGTTGTTCCATGTAAATTTCCTCTTCTAGTTCACCATTCAAAAAAGCAGTTTTAACATCCATTTGATGAATAACAAGATTATGAGTAGCAGCAACAGCAATCAAAACACGTATAGATGTTAATCTAGTAACAGGAGAATAAGTATCAAAAAAGTCTAGCAGTCAAAAAATTGTCGAACACCTATGGGATAAAACAGCTGATAACTCTCTTATTCGATTTCTCTGCACTATGAGAAATCGAACCAACAACTACTCTTTCTTCACTTGCTCAAGTACTCAAAAATAGATGAAAAACAACTGCTTTTTCATCTTCTCAAAACTTGTTCTTTTATAACTCAAAAAGAAATCAATACGGTTTTAATGAATATAAATTCGTAATTAGTGCTCACCTTGAAAATCCTCCATAACAAGTAAAACGGTAACAATATAATTACCAAAAATTAATAGAGTTAATTAGAGAATATTAAGTACAAAAACCGTTTTGGAAATCAAGAGTTAAAACCCGCAAAAAATCGGTTTTGAATCACGGACCTCCCAAGACCCCCAAGGCCCCAAGGCCCCGCTCTCCCGGATTTTTAATAAATATTATAGATATATAAATATACCTATTCAAATGCATGGGGTGAGACTTGAACCCAAGTCTATAGTGTGGGAGCCCAAAATTATACCACCACACTATTTCTCTAAGTTTGATATAATATTACAAAACTATGTTTTTAAATATATATATCTCCCAACAATCCCCCACTTATATTTTAAAAACATTGAGCAAGTGTTGTATAGTTGTGCATCCGCAAAGGTGCCTTTCGACTTGAACCTCTCGCATAGTGTTAAATTTTCTAAGTACCAGTGTGACTAGAGTGACTTGCGTCTTGAACTCTAACTAATATTAGATTATTTAGCACACACAACTATTTCTAGAGTAAAGTCCTTAAGTTCGCACATTAAGGCCATGTGCTTATCCCTTTTTTAACAAATGATCTAGAGAAATGCCCAATTTCTCATAGAAGGCGGCCATACCTTCACATTCGTATAGGTGAGTCTATCAAGAATACTCCTGTGTATCCCACTCTAACTTAAGAGCTATAGAATCATTAAGAGTTAAATACTCAACCTGTTTCCCACTTCAGGATATCATGCTATGGGAGTGCATGACTCTATCATATCATTTGTAACTTCGTCTAGTCCCTTTGAACCTATCTAGGTTGGGTATCCATTACAAATGACTCAAATTCTCACAGGCCTAAGTCCCATACTTCTAGAAAATTTCCATACCTTTTCTCTAGCTAACCCTTTCGTCAAAGTGTCAGCTATATTTCCTTCGGATCTTACATGATCTATTCTTACAACACCAGTTGTGAGAAATTCTCTAACTGTGTCGTGCTTTCGACGTATATGTCGATTCTTATTGTTATTATAACAATTATCTACTACTCCGATAGCCGCGGTACTATCGCAATAGATCAAAGTGGCCGGTATTGGTTTTTCCCATACTGGGAATGTCGACAATGAGACATTTCAGCCATCCCGCCTCTTCACTAGCCGCTTCTACTGCTATCAATTCAGCCTCCATCGTAGATTGGGCTATAATTGTCTGTTTCTTTGATCTCCAAGATATCTGCGCGCCCCAAAGAATAGTAAAAACATATCTTTGGTGGACTTGGAATCATCTCGAAAGAATATTCCAATTAGCATCGCTAAATCCTTCAAGGACCGCGGGATACCTTTGATAGTGTAATCCTAGGTTTGTGGTTCTTTTTAGATACCGCATAACCCTCTCAACAAGCATCCCAGTGTTTCAAACTAGGATTCTTGGTAAACCCGCACGTAGAACTCCCATCGCATACGCAATGTCCTGGTCTAGTACAATCGTTTGCATAACGCAGATCGCCTATTATACTAGCATATTGATTGTCTAACACTTTCTCCAGTGTTCCTTAACAATTTCACGGTAGGATCAAAAGGAGTACAAACAGGGTTTATAATCAAAATATTCATACTTCTTTAGGATTTTTTCAATGTAGTGAGATTGATCCAAACAAATACCACTATTAGTTCTAGTTATTTTGATTCCCAAGATTACACTAGCTTCACCCAAATCTTTCATGTCAAAATTCGAACTAAGCATGCTTTTAGTTTCATTGACAAAGATAAAGTGGAACCAAATATTAGCAAATCATCCACATACAAGCAAACAATCACACATACATCATTCTCAGATTTATAGTAGATGCATTTGTCACCCTCATTTATTCTGAAGTTACTTGAAATCATTAAATTATCAAATTTCTCATGCCATTGTTTAGGTGCTTGTTTCAAACCATAAAGAGATTTTTCTAGCTTACATACTTTATGTTCTTGTCCAGGAATTACAAAACCTTCAGGTTGTTCCATGTAAATTTCCTCTTCTAGTTCACCATTCAAAAAAGCAGTTTTAACATCCATTTGATGAATAACAAGATTATGAGTAGCAGCAACAGCAATCAAAACACGTATAGATGTTAATCTAGTAACAGGAGAATAAGTATCAAAAAGTCTAGCAGTCAAAAATTGTCGAACACCTATGGGATAAAACAGTGATAACTCTCTTATTCGATTTTCTCGCACTATGAGAAATCGAACCAACAACTACTCTTTCTTCACTTGCTCAAGTACTCAAAAATAGATGAAAAACAACTGTTTTCATCTTCTCCAACCTGTTCTTTTATAACTCAAAAAGAAATCAATACGGTTTTAATGAATATAAATTCGTAATTAGTGCTCATTTTGAAAATCCTCCATAACAGATTAAAACGGTAACAATATAATTACCAAAAATTAATAGAGTTAATTAGAGAATATTAAGTACAAAAACCGTTTTGGAAATCAAGAGTTAAAACCCGCAAAAAATCAGTTTCGAATCACCGGACCTCCCAAGACCCCCAAGGCCCCAAGGCCCCGCTCTCCCGGATTTTTAATAAATATTATAGATATATAAATATACCTATTCAAATGCATGGGGTGAGACTTGAACCCAAGTCTATAGTGTGGGAGCCCAAAATTATACCACCACACTATTTCTCTAAGTTTGATATAATATTACAAAACTATGTTTTTAAATATATATATCTCCCAACAATCCCCACTTATATTTTAAAAACATTGAGCAAGTGTTGTATAGTTGTGCATCCGCAAAGGTGCCTTTCGACTTGAACCTCTCGCATAGTGTTAAATTTTCTAAGTACCAGGTGACTAGAGTGACTTGCGTCTTGAACTCTAACTAATATTAGATTATTTAGCACACACAACTATTTCTAGAGTAAAGTCCTTAAGTTCGCACATTAAGGCCATGTGCTTATCCCTTTTTTAACAAATGATCTGAGAAATGCCCAATTTCTCATAGAAGGCGGCCATACCTTCACATTCGTATAGGTGAGTCTATCAAGAATACTCCTGTGTATCCCACTCTAACTTAAGAGCTATAGAATCATTAAGAGTTAAATACTCAACCTGTTTCCCACTTCGGGATATCATGCTATGGGAGTGCATGACTCTATCATATCATTTGTAACTTCGTCTAGTCCCTTTGAACCTATCTAGGTTGGGTATCCATTACAAATGACTCAAATTCTCACAGGCCTAAGTCCCATACTTCTAGAAAATTTCCATACCTTTTCTCTAGCTAACCCTTTCGTCAAAGTGTCGCTATATTTCCTTCGATCTTACATGATCTATTCTTACAACACCAGTTGTGAGAAATTCTCTAATCGTGTCGTGCTTTCGACGTATATGTCGATTCTTATTGTTATTATAACAATTATCTACTACTCCGATAGCCGCGGTACTATCGCAATAGATCAAAGTGGCCGGTATTGGTTTTTCCCATACTGGAATGTCTGACAACAGACATTTCAGCCATCCTGCCTCTTCACTAGCTGCTTTTCTATCGCTATCAATTCAGCCTCCATCGTAGATTGGGCTATAATTGTCTGTTTCTTTGATCTCCAAGATACAGCGCCCCAAAGAATAGTAAAAACATATCATTTGGTGGACTTGGAATCATCTGAAAGAATATTCCAATTAGCATCGCTAAATCCTTCAAGGACCGCGGGATACCTTTGATAGTGTAATCCTAGGTTTGTGGTTCTTTTTAGATACCGCATAACCCTCTCAACAGCATCCCAGTGTTTCAAACTAGGATTCTTGGTAAACCCGCAGAACTCCCATCGCATACGCAATGTCCGGTCTAGTACAATGTGCATAACGCAGATCGCCTATTATACTAGCATATTCAGATTGTCTAACACTTTCTCCAGTGTTCCTTAACAATTTCACAAAAGTAGGATCAAAAGGAGTACAAACAGGTTTATAATCAAAATATTCATACTTCTTTAGGATTTTTTCAATGTAGTGAGATTGATCCAAACAAATACCACTATTAGTTCTAGTTATTTTGATTCCCAAGATTACACTAGCTTCACCCAAATCTTTCATGTCAAAATTCGAACTAAGCATGCTTTTAGTTTCATTGACAACAGATAAACTGGAACCAAATATTAGCAAATCATCCACATACAAGCAAACAATCACACATACATCATTCTCGATTTATAGTAGATGCATTTGTCACCCTCATTTATTCTCAAGTTACTTGAAATCATTAAATTATCAAATTTCTCATGCCATTGTTTAGGTGCTTGTTTCAAACCATAAAGAGATTTTTCTAGCTTACATACTTTATGTTCTTGTCCAGGAATTACAAAACCTTCAGGTTGTTCCATGTAAATTTCCTCTTCTAGTTCACCATTCAAAAAAGCAGTTTTAACATCCATTTGATGAATAACAAGATTATGAGTAGCAGCAACAGCAATCAAAACACGTATAGATGTTAATCTAGTAACAGGAGAATAAGTATCAAAAAAGTCTAGCAGTCAAAAAATTGTCGAACACCTATGGGATAAAACAGCTGATAACTCTCTTATTCGATTTCTCTGCACTATGAGAAATCGAACCAACAACTACTCTTTCTTCACTTGCTCAGTACTCAAAAATAGATGAAAAACAACTGTTTTTCATCTTCTCCAGAAACTGTTCTTTTATAACTCAAAAAGAAATCAATACGGTTTTAATGAATATAAATTCGTAATTAGTGCTCACTGAAAATCCTCCATAACAGTCAGAAAACGGTAACAATATAATTACCAAAAATTAATAGAGTTAATTAGAGAATATTAAGTACAAAAACCGTTTTGGAAATCAAGAGTTAAAACCTGCAAAAAATCAGTTTCTGAATCACCAGACCTCCCAAGACCCCCAAGGCCCCAAGGCCCCGCTCTCCCGGATTTTTAATAAATATTATAGATATATAAATATACCTATTCAAATGCATGGGGTGAGACTTGAACCCAAGTCTATAGTGTGGGAGCCCAAAATTATACCACCACACTATTTCTCTAAGTTTGATATAATATTACAAAACTATGTTTTTAAATATATATATCTCCCAACAATCCCCCACTTATATTTTAAAAACATTGAGCAAGTGTTGTATAGTTGTGCATCTGCAAAGGTGCCTTTCGACTTGAACCCTCGCATAGTGTTAAATTTTCTAAGTACCGAGGTGACTAGAGTGACTTGCGTCTTGAACTCTAACTAATATTAGATTATTTAACACACACAACTATTTCTAGAGTAAAGTCCTTAAGTTCGCACATTAAGGCCATGTGCTTATCCCTTTTTTTAACAAATGATCTAGAGAAATGCCCAATTTCTCATAGAAGGCGGCCATACCTTCACATTCGTATAGGTGAGTCTATCAAGAATACTCCTGTGTATCCCACTCTAACTTAAGAGCTATAGAATCATTAAGAGTTAAATACTCAACCTGTTTCCCACTTCAGGATATCATGCTATGGGAGTGCATGACTCTATCATATCATTTGTAACTTCGTCTAGTCCCTTTGAACCTATCTAGGTTGGGTATCCATTACAAATGACTCAACTTCTCACAGGCCTAAGTCCCATACTTCTAGAAAATTTCCATACCTTTTCTCTAGCTAACCCTTTCGTCAAAGTGTCGCTATATTTCCTTCAGATCTTACATGATCTATTCTTACAACACCAGGTTGTGAGAAATTCTCTAATCGTGTCGTGCTTTCGACGTATATGTCGATTCTTATTGTTATTATAACAATTATCTACTACTCCGATAGCGCGGTACTATCGCAATAGATCAAAGTGGTCGGTATTGGTTTTTCCCATACTGGAATGTCTCGACAACAGACATTTCAGCCATCCCGCCTCTTCACTAGCTCGCTTTCATCGCTATCAATTCAGCCTCCATCGTAGATTGGGCTATAATTGTCTGTTTCTTTGATCTCAAGATACAGCGCCCCCAAAGCAATAGTAAAAACATATCCATTTGGTGGACTTGGAATCATCTCGAAAGAATATTCCAATTAGCATCGCTAAATCCTTCAAGGACCGCGGGATACCTTTGATAGTGTAATCCTAGGTTTGTGGTTCTTTTTAGATACCGCATAACCCTCTCAACAGCATCCCGGTGTTTCAAACTAGGATTCTTGGTAAACCGCATTTAACTCCCATCGCATACGCAATGTCCGGGTCTAGTACAATCACCGCATAACGCAGACTGCCTATTATACTAGCATATTGATTGTCTAACACTTTCTCCAGTGTTCCTTAACAATTTCACAAGTAGGATCAAAAGGAGTACAAACAGGTTTATAATCAAAATATTCATACTTCTTTAGGATTTTTTCAATGTAGTGAGATTGATCCAAACAAATACCACTATTAGTTCTAGTTATTTTGATTCCCAAGATTACACTAGCTTCACCCAAATCTTTCATGTCAAAATTCGAACTAAGCATGCTTTTAGTTTCATTGACAACAGATAAACCGGAACCAAATATTAGCAAATCATCCACATACAAGCAAACAATCACACATACATCATTCTCGATTTATAGTAGATGCATTTGTCACCCTCATTTATTTCAAGTTACTTGAAATCATTAAATTATCAAATTTCTCATGCCATTGTTTAGGTGCTTGTTTCAAACCATAAAGAGATTTTTCTAGCTTACATACTTTATGTTCTTGTCCAGAATTACAAAACCTTCGGGTTGTTCCATGTAAATTTCCTCTTCTAGTTCACCATTCAAAAAGCAGTTTTAACATCCATTTGATGAATAACAAGATTATGAGTAAAAGAATCTCAATCAAAACACGTATAGATGTTAATCTAGTAACGGGAGAATAAGTATCAAAAAGTCTAGCAGTCAAAAAATTGTCGAACACCTATGGGATAAAAAAGTGATAACTCTCTTATTCGATTTCTCTCGCACTATGAGAAATCGAACCAACAACTACTCTTTCTTCACTTGCTCAAGATACTCAAAAATAGATGAAAAACAACTTTTTGTTTTCATCTTCTCCAAACTGTTCTTTTATAACTCAAAAAGAAATCAATACGGTTTTAATGAATATAAATTCGTAATTAGTGCTCACTGAAAATCCTCCATAACAGTCAGAAAACGGTAACAATATAATTACCAAAAATTAATAGAGTTAATTAGAGAATATTAAGTACAAAAACCGTTTTGGAAATCAAGAGTTAAAACCTGCAAAAAATCGGTTTCAATCACAGGACCTCCCAAGACCCCCAAGGCCCCAAGGCCCCGCTCTCCGGATTTTTAATAAATATTATAGATATATAAATATACCTATTCAAATGCATGGGGTGAGACTTGAACCCAAGTCTATAGTGTGGGAGCCCAAAATTATACCACCACACTATTTCTCTAAGTTTGATATAATATTACAAAACTATGTTTTTAAATATATATATCTCCCAACAATCCCCCACTTATATTTTAAAAACATTGAGCAAGTGTTGTATAGTTGTGCATCTGCAAAGGTGCCTTTCGACTTGAACCTCTGCATAGTGTTAAATTTTCTAATATTAGTTAGAGTGACTTGCGTCTTGAACTCTAACTAATATTAGATTATTTAACACACACAACTATTTCTAGAGTAAAGTCCTTAAGTTCGCACATTAAGGCCATGTGCTTATCCCTTTTTTAACAAATGATCTAGAGAAATGCCCAATTTCTCATAGAAGGCGCCATACCTTCACATTCGTATAGGTGAGTCTATCAAGAATACTCTGTGTATCCCACTCTAACTTAAGAGCTATAGAATCATTAAGAGTTAAATACTCAACCCTGTTTCCCACTTCAGGATATCATGCTATGGGAGTGCATGACTCTATCATATCATTTGTAACTTCGTCTAGTCCCTTTGAACCTATCTAGGTTGGGTATCCATTACAAATGACTCAAATTCTCACGTGCCTAAGTCCCATACTTCTAGAAAATTTCCATACCTTTTCTCTAGCTAACCCTTTCGTCAAAGTGTCGGCTATATTTCCTTCAGATCTTACATGATCTATTCTTACAACACCGGTTGTGAGAAATTCTCTAAACGTGTCGTGCTTTCGACGTATATGTCGATTCTTATTGTTATTATAACAATTATCTACTACTCCGATAGCCGCGGTACTATCGCTGATAGATCAAAGTGGCGGTATTGGTTTTCCCATACTTGGAATGTCGACAATGAGACATTTCAGCCATCCCGCCCTCTTCACTAGTCGCTTCTCGCTATCAATTCAGCCTCCATCGTAGATTGGGCTATAATTGTCTGTTTCTTTGATCTCCAAGATACAGCGCCCCCAAAGAATAGTAAAAACATATCCATTTGGTGGACTTGGAATCATACGAAAGAATATTCCAATTAGCATCGCTAAATCCTTCAAGGACCGCGGGATACCTTTGATAGTGTAATCCTAGGTTTGTGGTTCTTTTTAGATACCGCATAACCCTCTCAACAAAGCATCCAGTGTTTCAAACTAGGATTCTTGGTAAACCCGCACAGAACTCCCCATCGCATACGCAATGTCCGGTCTAGTACAATCACCGCATAACGCAGATCGCCTATTATACTAGCATATTCAGATTGTCTAACACTTTCTCCGGTGTTCCTTAACAATTTCACAGTAGGATCAAAAGGAGTACAAACAGGGTTTATAATCAAAATATTCATACTTCTTTAGGATTTTTTCAATGTAGTGAGATTGATCCAAACAAATACCACTATTAGTTCTAGTTATTTTGATTCCCAAGATTACACTAGCTTCACCCAAATCTTTCATGTCAAAATTCGAACTAAGCATGCTTTTAGTTTCATTGACAATGATAAACTGGAACCAAATATTAGCAAATCATCCACATACAAGCAAACAATCACACATACATCATTCTCAGATTATAGTAGATGCATTTGTCACCCTCATTTATTCTCAAGTTACTTGAAATCATTAAATTATCAAATTTCTCATGCCATTGTTTAGGTGCTTGTTTCAAACCATAAAGAGATTTTTCTAGCTTACATACTTTATGTTCTTGTCCAGAATTACAAAACCTTCAAAGGTTGTTCCATGTAAATTTCCTCTTCTAGTTCACCATTCAAAAAGTTTTAAGTTTTAACATCCATTTGATGAATAACAAGATTATGAGTAAAGAATGAAAGACAATCAAAACACGTATAGATGTTAATCTAGTAACAGGAGAATAAGTATCAAAAAGTCTAGCAAAATCAATCAAAAAATTGTCGAACACCTATGGGATAAAACAGTGATAACTCTCTTATTCGATTTCTCTCGCACTATGAGAAATCGAACCAACAACTACTCTTTCTTCACTTGCTCAAGTACTCAAAAATAGATGAAAAACAACTGTTTTTCATCTTCTCCTAAACTGTTCTTTTATAACTCAAAAAGAAATCAATACGGTTTTAATGAATATAAATTCGTAATTAGTGCTCACTTGAAAATCCTCCATAATCGAGAAAACGGTAACAATATAATTACCAAAAATTAATAGAGTTAATTAGAGAATATTAAGTACAAAAACCGTTTTGGAAATCAAGAGTTAAAACTCGCAAAAAATCGGTTTCGAATCACGGACCTCCCAAGACCCCCAAGGCCCCAAGGCCCCGCTCTCCCGGATTTTTAATAAATATTATAGATATATAAATATACCTATTCAAATGCATGGGGTGAGACTTGAACCCAAGTCTATAGTGTGGGAGCCCAAAATTATACCACCACACTATTTCTCTAAGTTTGATATAATATTACAAAACTATGTTTTTAAATATATATATCTCCCAACAATCCCCCACTTATATTTTAAAAACATTGAGCAAGTGTTGTATAGTTGTGCATCTCGCAAAGGTGCCTTTCGACTTGAACCTCGCATAGTGTTAAATTTTCTAAGTACCAGGTGACTAGAGTGACTTGCGTCTTGAACTCTAACTAATATTAGATTATTTAGCACACACAACTATTTCTAGAGTAAAGTCCTTAAGTTCGCACATTAAGGCCATGTGCTTATCCCTTTTTTTAACAAATGATCTAGAGAAATGCCCAATTTCTCATAGAAGGTGCCATACCTTCACATTCGTATAGGTGAGTCTATCAAGAATACTCTGTGTATCCCACTCTAACTTAAGAGCTATAGAATCATTAAGAGTTAAATACTCAACCTGTTTCCCACTTCAGGATATCATGCTATGGGAGTGCATGACTCTATCATATCATTTGTAACTTCGTCTAGTCCCTTTGAACCTATCTAGGTTGGGTATCCATTACAAATGACTCAAATTCTCACAGGCCTAAGTCCCATACTTCTAGAAAATTTCCATACCTTTTCTCTAGCTAACCCTTTCGTCAAAGTGTCGGCTATATTTCCTTCGAGATCTTACATGATCTATTCTTACAACACCGGTTGTGAGAAATTCTCTAACTTGTGTCGTGCTTTCGACGTATATGTCGATTCTTATTGTTATTATAACAATTATCTACTACTCCGATAGCCGCGGTACTATCGCAATAGATCAAAGTGGCCGGTATTGGTTTTTCCCATACTTGGAATGTCGACAAATGGAGACATTTCAGCCATCCGCCTCTTCACTAGTCAGTTTCTCTTGCTATCAATTCAGCCTCCATCGTAGATTGGGCTATAATTGTCTGTTTCTTTGATCTCCAAGATACTGGCGCCCCAGCAATAGTAAAAACATATCCGCTGGTGGACTTGGAATCATCTGAAAGAATATTCCAATTAGCATCGCTAAATCCTTCAAGGACCGCGGGATACCTTTGATAGTGTAATCCTAGGTTTGTGGTTCTTTTTAGATACCGCATAACCCTCTCAACTGCATCCCAGTGTTTCAAACTAGGATTCTTGGTAAACCTGCATTTAACTCCCATTGCATACGCAATGTCCTGGTCTAGTACAATGTTTGCATAACGCAGATCGCCTATTATACTAGCATATTGATTGTCTAACACTTTCTCCGGTGTTCCTTAACAATTTCACAAAGTAGGATCAAAAGGAGTACAAACAGGTTTATAATCAAAATATTCATACTTCTTTAGGATTTTTTCAATGTAGTGAGATTGATCCAAACAAATACCACTATTAGTTCTAGTTATTTTGATTCCCAAGATTACACTAGCTTCACCCAAATCTTTCATGTCAAAATTCGAACTAAGCATGCTTTTAGTTTCATTGACAACGAGATAAACCTGGAACCAAATATTAGCAAATCATCCACATACAAGCAAACAATCACACATACATCATTCTCGGATTTATAGTAGATGCATTTGTCACCCTCATTTATTCGAAGTTACTTGAAATCATTAAATTATCAAATTTCTCATGCCATTGTTTAGGTGCTTGTTTCAAACCATAAAGAGATTTTTCTAGCTTACATACTTTATGTTCTTGTCCAGAATTACAAAACCTTCAAAGGTTGTTCCATGTAAATTTCCTCTTCTAGTTCACCATTCAAAAAAGCAGTTTTAACATCCATTTGATGAATAACAAGATTATGAGTAGCAGCAACAGCAATCAAAACACGTATAGATGTTAATCTAGTAACAGGAGAATAAGTATCAAAAAAGTCTAGCAGTCAAAAAATTGTCGAACACCTATGGGATAAAACAGCTGATAACTCTCTTATTCGATTTCTCTGCACTATGAGAAATCGAACCAACAACTACTCTTTCTTCACTTGCTCAGTACTCAAAAATAGATGAAAAACAACTGTTTTTCATCTTCTCCAGAAACTGTTCTTTTATAACTCAAAAAGAAATCAATACGGTTTTAATGAATATAAATTCAAGAGTAATTAGTGCTCCTTTGAAAATCCTCCATAACAGTTGAAAACGGTAACAATATAATTACCAAAAATTAATAGAGTTAATTAGAGAATATTAAGTACAAAAACCGTTTTGGAAATCAAGAGTTAAAACCTGCAAAAAATCAGTTTGAATCACCACCTCCCAAGACCCCCAAGGCCCCAAGGCCCCGCTCTCCGGATTTTTAATAAATATTATAGATATATAAATATACCTATTCAAATGCATGGGGTGAGACTTGAACCCAAGTCTATAGTGTGGGAGCCCAAAATTATACCACCACACTATTTCTCTAAGTTTGATATAATATTACAAAACTATGTTTTTAAATATATATATCTCCCAACAATCCCCCACTTATATTTTAAAAACATTGAGCAAGTGTTGTATAGTTGTGCATACGCAAAGGTGCCTTTCGACTTGAACTCTGCATAGTGTTAAATTTTCTAAGTACTTAGGTGACTAGAGTGACTTGCGTCTTGAACTCTAACTAATATTAGATTATTTAGCACACACAACTATTTCTAGAGTAAAGTCCTTAAGTTCGCACATTAAGGCCATGTGCTTATCCCTTTTTTAACAAATGATCTAGAGAAATGCCCAATTTCTCATAGAAAGCGGCCATACCTTCACATTCGTATAGGTGAGTCTATCAAGAATACTCCTGTGTATCCCACTCTAACTTAAGAGCTATAGAATCATTAAGAGTTAAATACTCAACCTGTTTCCCACTTCGGGGGATATCATGCTATGGGAGTGCATGACTCTATCATATCATTTGTAACTTCGTCTAGTCCCTTTGAACCTATCTAGGTTGGGTATCCATTACAAATGACTCAAATTCTCACAGGCCTAAGTCCCATACTTCTAGAAAATTTCCATACCTTTTCTCTAGCTAACCCTTTCGTCAAAGTGTCACTATATTTCCTTCAGATCTTACATGATCTATTCTTACAACACCGATTGAGAAATTCTCTAAGCGTGTCGTGCTTTCGACGTATATGTCGATTCTTATTGTTATTATAACAATTATCTACTACTCCGATAGCCGCGGTACTATCGCAATAGATCAAAGTGGCGGTATTGGTTTTTCCCATACTTGGAATGTCGACAATGAGACATTTCAAGCCATCCCGCCTCTTCACTAGTCGCTTCTCTCGCTATCAATTCAGCCTCCATCGTAGATTGGGCTATAATTGTCTGTTTCTTTGATCTCCAAGATACAGCGCCCCCAGCAATAGTAAAAACATATCCGCTGGTGGACTTGGAATCATCTGAAAGAATATTCCAATTAGCATCGCTAAATCCTTCAAGGACCGCGGGATACCTTTGATAGTGTAATCCTAGGTTTGTGGTTCTTTTTAGATACCGCATAACCCTCTCAACAGCATCCCAGTGTTTCAAACTAGGATTACTGGTAAACCCGCCTGAACTCCCCCTTTGCATACGCAATGTCCGGTCTAGTACAATCACCGCATAACGCAGATCGCCTATTATACTAGCATATTCAGATTGTCTAACACTTTCTCCAAAGTGTTCCTTAACAATTTCACAAAAGTAGGATCAAAAGGAGTACAAACGGGTTTATAATCAAAATATTCATACTTCTTTAGGATTTTTTCAATGTAGTGAGATTGATCCAAACAAATACCACTATTAGTTCTAGTTATTTTGATTCCCAAGATTACACTAGCTTCACCCAAATCTTTCATGTCAAAATTCGAACTAAGCATGCTTTTAGTTTCATTGACAACAGATAAACCTGGAACCAAATATTAGCAAATCATCCACATACAAGCAAACAATCACACATACATCATTCTCGGATTTATAGTAGATGCATTTGTCACCCTCATTTATTCTCGAAGTTACTTGAAATCATTAAATTATCAAATTTCTCATGCCATTGTTTAGGTGCTTGTTTCAAACCATAAAGAGATTTTTCTAGCTTACATACTTTATGTTCTTGTCCAGGAATTACAAAACCTTGAATGGGTTGTTCCATGTAAATTTCCTCTTCTAGTTCACCATTCAAAAAAAAGTTTTAACATCCATTTGATGAATAACAAGATTATGAGTAAAGACAAGCACAATCAAAACACGTATAGATGTTAATCTAGTAACGGAGAATAAGTATCAAAAAGTCTAGCGATCAAAAAATTGTCGAACACCTATGGGATAAAGCAAGTGATAACTCTCTTATTCGATTTCGCACTATGAGAAATCGAACCAACAACTACTCTTTCTTCACTTGCTCAAGATACTCAAAAATAGATGAAAAACAACTGTTTTCATCTTCTCAACTGTTCTTTTATAACTCAAAAAGAAATCAATACGGTTTTAATGAATATAAATTCGTAATTAGTGCTAATGACAATAAATTTTGAAAATCCTCCATAACAATCAGAAAACGGTAACAATATAATTACCAAAAATTAATAGAGTTAATTAGAGAATATTAAGTACAAAAACCGTTTTGGAAATCAAGAGTTAAAACAAAAAAAATCGGTTTGAATCACCGAGACCTCCCAAGACCCCCAAGGCCCCAAGGCCCCGCTCTCCCGGATTTTTAATAAATATTATAGATATATAAATATACCTATTCAAATGCATGGGGTGAGACTTGAACCCAAGTCTATAGTGTGGGAGCCCAAAATTATACCACCACACTATTTCTCTAAGTTTGATATAATATTACAAAACTATGTTTTTAAATATATATATCTCCCAACAATCCCCCACTTATATTTTAAAAACATTGAGCAAGTGTTGTATAGTTGTGCATCGCAAAGGTGCCTTTCGACTTGAACCTCTCGCATAGTGTTAAATTTTCTAAGTATTAGGTGACTAGAGTGACTTGCGTCTTGAACTCTAACTAATATTAGATTATTTAGCACACACAACTATTTCTAGAGTAAAGTCCTTAAGTTCGCACATTAAGGCCATGTGCTTATCCCTTTTTTAACAAATGATCTAGAGAAATGCCCAATTTCTCATAGTAAGGCGGCCATACCTTCACATTCGTATAGGTGAGTCTATCAAGAATACTCCTGTGTATCCCACTCTAACTTAAGAGCTATAGAATCATTAAGAGTTAAATACTCAACCTGTTTCCCACTTCAGGATATCATGCTATGGGAGTGCATGACTCTATCATATCATTTGTAACTTCGTCTAGTCCCTTTGAACCTATCTAGGTTGGGTATCCATTACAAATGACTCAAATTCTCACAGGCCTAAGTCCCATACTTCTAGAAAATTTCCATACCTTTTCTCTAGCTAACCCTTTCGTCAAAGTGTCACTATATTTCCTTCAGATCTTACATGATCTATTCTTACAACACCAGTTGTGAGAAATTCTCTAATCGTGTCGTGCTTTCGACGTATATGTCGATTCTTATTGTTATTATAACAATTATCTACTACTCCGATAGCCGCGGTACTATCGCAATAGATCAAAGTGGCGGTATTGGTTTTTCCCATACTCGGAATGTCGACAACAGACATTTCAGCCATCCCGCCTCTTCACTAGCTGTTTAGCCTCTGCTATCAATTCAGCCTCCATCGTAGATTGGGCTATAATTGTCTGTTCTTTGATCTCAAGATCTGGCGCCCCAAACAATAGTAAAAACATATCCATTGGTGGACTTGGAATCATCTCGAAAGAATATTCCAATTAGCATCGCTAAATCCTTCAAGGACCGCGGGATACCTTTGATAGTGTAATCCTAGGTTTGTGGTTCTTTTTAGATACCGCATAACCCTCTCAATGACATCCCAGTGTTTCAAACTAGGATTCTTGGTAAACCTTGAGTAACTCCCATTGCATACGCAATGTCCGGTCTAGTACAATCACCTGCATAACGCAGACGCCTATTATACTAGCATATTCAGATTGTCTAACACTTTCTCCAGTGTTCCTTAACAATTTCACAAAGTAGGATCAAAGGAGTACAAACGGGTTTATAATCAAAATATTCATACTTCTTTAGGATTTTTTCAATGTAGTGAGATTGATCCAAACAAATACCACTATTAGTTCTAGTTATTTTGATTCCCAAGATTACACTAGCTTCACCCAAATCTTTCATGTCAAAATTCGAACTAAGCATGCTTTTAGTTTCATTGACAACGAGATAAACTTGGAACCAAATATTAGCAAATCATCCACATACAAGCAAACAATCACACATACATCATTCTCGGATTTATAGTAGATGCATTTGTCACCCTCATTTATTTCAAGTTACTTGAAATCATTAAATTATCAAATTTCTCATGCCATTGTTTAGGTGCTTGTTTCAAACCATAAAGAGATTTTTCTAGCTTACATACTTTATGTTCTTGTCGGGGAATTACAAAACCTTCGAGGTTGTTCCATGTAAATTTCCTCTTCTAGTTCACCATTCAAAAAAGCGCTTTTAACATCCATTTGATGAATAACAAGATTATGAGTAAAGAGCAAAAGCAATCAAAACACGTATAGATGTTAATCTAGTAAGAAGGAGAATAAGTATCAAAAAAGTCTAGCAGTCAAAAATTGTCGAACACCTATGGGATAAAACAAGTGATAACTCTCTTATTCGATTTCTACTCGCACTATGAGAAATCGAACCAACAACTACTCTTTCTTCACTTGCTTCAGTACTCAAAAATAGATGAAAAACAACTGTTTTTCATCTTCTCCAGAAACTGTTCTTTTATAACTCAAAAAGAAATCAATACGGTTTTAATGAATATAAATTCGTAATTAGTGCTCACTGAAAATCCTCCATAATGATCGGAAAACGGTAACAATATAATTACCAAAAATTAATAGAGTTAATTAGAGAATATTAAGTACAAAAACCGTTTTGGAAATCAAGAGTTAAAACCTGCAAAAAATAAGTTTCTAAATCACCAGACCTCCCAAGACCCCCAAGGCCCCGCTCTCCCGGATTTTTAATAAATATTATAGATATATAAATATACCTATTCAAATGCATGGGGTGAGACTTGAACCCAAGTCTATAGTGTGGGAGCCCAAAATTATACCACCACACTATTTCTCTAAGTTTGATATAATATTACAAAACTATGTTTTTAAATATATATATCTCCCAACAGATCTGGCCAAAAAGATTGAACAAATATTGAATCGGGAAGGAATTGATTTGACTCAAATTTCGCCCGATTCGGGAAGGAATTGACTCTGTTCACTTGATTTTTTTTTTTTTTTTTTCATCCTCCCAATCCAGACACATGTTTTCCAACAACTTCACCCTCCTACGCAAGTGGAAGTTGAAACACTTTCCATAAACAATCTGAAGAAGTACTTCTAATACGAGGATAACTCCATTTAGCAGCTGAGCTGGCTACAGTAGTTATGTTCTTCGAATCAAACTCTGAACATCCAAAAACTTGGGCTCAAAGAAGGAAATAGCTCAAGTTTAGAAATCCTGATTCTATGTGAACTCCAAATAGCAGTAGTTGAATTTGATAAATAAGGGTTTGTACAATGCAGTATTCATCATTCCATCAATTCAATTCTCTAGCTCAATAGAAAAAACTCTCTGAAAAAAAAAATGGAAGATAATGGCGAGGGCAAGAAGATTGAAGTGACTCCCATGAGCAGTAAATTGAGGTGGGATACAATACTTGCGTTTATAACTTCATCAGATGGTGATGATGCTGTCTTCAAGAGAATAACAGAAGAAAAGGAAAAAGAAAAAGAAAATTTAAAGATGAAGATTACGAAGATAAACAGATTCTTGAATTTAAGAAGACGGGTTTAAGTTGTCTTAAAGGCGTGCAGTGTTTTGTTCAAAGGGAGATGGAAAGATTAATGAGGAATGAGGTTGAGGAAGAAGAAGGATTCATTCCCTTGAAGACGCACATTCCAAAAAGGAAAAGAACAATGCCCGCAGATGAGGAGGAAGAGAAGCATACCACCATTGTTCCTGATTACATTCGAAAGACAACCACTACTACTACCATTCAATGTTATCAAGGGAGTTCTTCTAAATCAGCGACATATCAAGATGAACACCGCATAATACAAGACCGTCAACAACCTAAGAAAGATCGTCGGTACTATGATCAACTGCATAAGCAGCAGATAGCGAACAAGTTCAAAAAACCACGCCCGGTAGCGAGACAACCGGCACCGGCACCGGCACCAGCACCAGCACCAAAACCGAAAATCAAAAGCGTGCGCCTAGCGGTTCAGCCTGCAAAGTTGCCGCCGGTACCACAGTCGATTCCTGGTAACATAAAAGAAGCAATCGATGAAGGTTTTGGTACAAATATAACGTGGTTATCGCAGAAAGTTCTAACCCACAGTGACATTAAAAGAAGCCAGAATAGGCTGTTTCTGCCAAGTGATTGTGAAGCCTTGTTAAATAGCATCATGACAGACGATGAAAGAGGGCATATGTTGTGACAAAGGATAATAAAAGGGATTGAAAACTAAAGTGATTGACTCGGAGCTAAAAGTTTGGGATATGGATTTCAAGTACTGGCCTAGTCTTGAACAAATCGTTTTTACAGGTAACAACTGGATTAAACTGGTTGCCCGCTTGGGCTTGGTTCCTGGAAATATGGTGCAAATCTGGTGTTTCCGTGTACCTGCTGGTCCAGATATGAAACTATGCTTTGCCATAAACATTGTCAGACAACCACTACCAGCACCAGCGCCGGAACCAGAAATGGATGAAATGTAATTTTGATATAGTATATGG
Source organism: Papaver armeniacum (assembly GCA_023531295.1). Classification (NCBI taxonomy): domain Eukaryota; kingdom Viridiplantae; phylum Streptophyta; class Magnoliopsida; order Ranunculales; family Papaveraceae; genus Papaver; species Papaver armeniacum. The sequence goes on from JAJJWW010003650.1 coordinate 86,896, forward strand.
TTTTCTTCTTACTATCGTCGTTGGTCTGCTTATCCGCAATACTATGATACCATAAATTTGAAAATCTTTGTTTGTACTTCTTCTTTTTAATTTATCTGAATTTGGGGGATTATAAATCCTTGTTTGGGCAAATACTTTTGTTAAATGGATCTTCAGTTGAATGGATTTAATCTTGTATATTGAAAACATACGACAAACAAATGAAATTGCATCCCATCAACCTTTCTTTTAACAAAAATCAACATTTGGTACATACCCCTCAGCTTTTGATTTGTCTGTCAGAAATTTGTGCATCTCATAAATTTCTTTAGACTGCAGATGATTATATCCTCAACAACAAACTTGTGAATCTGAATGTACTTAACGATTGGATTTTCGTATGCCACTGTCCTACTCTTTAAGTTATGTTTGTGTTTTCTCAGTTTTAGTTTTCTGCAACTTGTACAAACTATCATGAGTTTGTGAACAATATCAAAGTTGGGGTAGTTTTTTTTTGGGAAAATTGGAAATATGTCCCGTTTTCACTAATTCGTTTGGGGATCTATCCCATAACGGAAAAAATTAAGAAATCTATCCTATAAAGAGAAAAAAACTGTTAGATATTTGATATCCCACATGTGTAGTGTTACACGTGTGTCCGTTTCGCATTTTTACCCTTATCATTTGTACGAGAAGAATGGTTATCTTCTCTGCAAAGAAAGAGATTAAGAGAAGCTTATCGATAGAGAGAAATCGAGAGACCAAGAGAAAAAAAGAGGTAGATGGATGGAAATGATGAAGGTCGAGTTCGCTTATGTGTTTTTGGGGATGATTATATGATTGAAGGAAGAAGAAGTTGAGTCTCAGAGACGCTGGGGTTTTTTCATCATCAAAGTACCGAAAGCTTCTCAAATCAAGACCATGGGAATTCAAAACGGGTAAGATCTTCCAACCCAGTTCCAAGTTCGTTGTATATCATATCTAATTCGGTTAATTGTTGTTTAATCGCAACTTTCAATTCAGGGTTTATGAAATTGATTTTTGGGGTTTTGAGATCTGAGGATTTTATTCCAAGCATGAGATTTATGGGTTAAATATCATTACTATCTATCTTTGATTAATTGTTACCTGTAATTAGGTTGTAGACATAGATAATAGCCTAAGGTAAAGGTACCATTAAAAAAACTTCCAGTATGATTATTTCTCCTGACATTTGCTTGATTGGTTTACATTTATACTATTCTTGGGTGTCGCACAAAGATGTGCATATCTACAGTCAATTTCTTGTTTTGATTCTACTAGCCTACTAGTACTATTAGTCTCTGTTACATTACCTGTGCACATATTGTCCTTGTAGATTCATCATCACAAATCCATACAACCAAGTCAGCTGCACTTGGTGTGAATGATCAAAGAATTTTGTCAGAGGTGTGGTATTGGTGGCTACTCACGTACTGGGGGTTTCAGTGGTGCTCTAGGAGATGTTGATGCAGCTGGTGAAGTTGGTGGCGCTGGGGGTGTTGGTGGTAACGGGGCTATTGGTGGTGTAGGCTTAGGTGATGCAACAGGCAGGCTTGGTGGTCTCTGTGGTGGCAGTGGTCTTGGTGGACTAGGCAGTTTCTAGGATACATACTGCTTAACTTGAAGATAAATGTTTTCCCTAATGTTAAGACAATCTTTGTTCTTTCTTTCATTTTTTGTAAAGATGGAATTTTTGTTACACCTTGTTGTATTGATTATGTCATTTTGGTTTCAGAATTTTCACAACTCAGTTAATTCTTTTTTTTTTTTTTTGTTATTTTTTCCATGACTCAAACTTGAATGAAAAACGAAATACAGGTTAGGAGTTTTTAGTCAGGTGATTTGCAGAAAGTGAATCAAAATGATTAGCAATAATGCTCACACAAAATTTACATTGCTGCATTATTTCATGCAGACCTATCTCTCTCAAGTACACTGGACCTATTTTGTTTGCATTGCGAATTTGCAATAGCTGGAGCTCGACCTTACGGAGTAGACAATATGTTGACAGTGTCATTTCACCAAGGTTTGGCCGATTGTTCAACGATTAAGGGCAAAAATGTAAACGTTAAGGGTAAAAATGTAAAATTCAAGCACGTGTAATCGCACACATGCGCGACGTTAACTATTTAACATTTTTTTTCTCTTTTGGGGATAGATTTCTTAATTTTTTCCGTTATGGGATAGATTCCCAAACGAATTAGTGAAAACGGGACGTATTCCCAATTTTCCCTTTTTTTTTTTTTTTTGGACAGAGGGTTTGGTTTTGTTTTTTCATTAGAATCATTATTATTCATCCAGAAACAATTAGTACAAGAATCAGTCTTTTATAAATGATGATGATGGGTTTAAGAAACAAATTCAGGATTTTGTGATTCTTTTTTTTTTTGGGTATTCAGTTTTCAATTTTTGGTTTCCTTTTTTTTTTTTTTTGTTCATCCTCTGTGATGGGTAATGCTAGTGGGAAAGAAGAGGTGGGTAACAACAACAATCCAACTGATGAACATGGGTTTGATTTTCTTTAGACTGCAGATGATTATAAGAGATGCACTTGAAGTTTGTTCTGGACAGTGGATCTTCGTGCCTAGGCGCCCCATGGGCGAGTCGTGCGCCTAGGGAGCCTTTCACTACATGTAAGCACATAAGCTTATTGCGTGGGGGCACGCTTTGGTTCATTTTTTCTTTTCTTCACTCTCTGGTCTCCAAAAATCGAACCCCATTTCTTCTCCTTACAACCCTAGAAAATAAAAGTGAATTGTCAATTATGGGAATTCGATCTGCTACTACTTACTGTTACTCTTCTGATCTAATCGAGGATTCGATTTCGTTATGGGGATATTTGACAATCTACCAAAAGAGATCATGCTAGAGATATTGACTAGGTTGCCCACTGAATCAGCATTGGAATGTAAATCGGTTTGCAAACCTTGGAGAGATCTTGTTCGTCTTCCATCCTTTGCTCAAATGCATTTAGCTCGTCTTAATTCTGCCGATGATGATTCTGGTAAGTTTGGTTTTATTATCTTAGGTCGTGAACAAGGGTTTCCAAAATTTTATTATACTGAGTATGATGAAATTTGTCAAGAGACACCCTTAAGTAGAGAAACAAGGATCGATTTAAACCATCCAGTTAAGAATAGTTATATTGTTGGTTCGTGCAATGGGTTAATATGCTTCAGTTCATGGATGGTAGATAATGATGGACCTTATATCTATAATCCAATCACCAGAGAATATATTATCCTTCCAAATTTTCAAGGAAAGTACTCATGGACTGGGTTTGGTTATAGTTCTTCCACCAATGAGTACAAGGTTGTTAGGATAGACAAGTCTACAGAAGACTCAAATGTTCGAATTGTTCACGTATACACTCTTGGCAGTTGATGGAGAACTGTGGGAAAGATGGACAAGAATATGAAATTGGTTACGAATGGTACTGGTGTATTTGCAAATGGCGCTCTTCACTGGATGGACCATGCAGGAACCGTTCTTGCTTTCAATCTGACTGATGAAAAGTTTTGTGAAATTCCTTCAGCACCGCCTTGTTTGACACGAGCTGATGTTCCATATTTTTATCTTGTACAAAAGGCTTTAGGTGGGTTTTTAGGTGTTATTTTTCATCACGTCGATTGTGTTGATATATGGTTATTGAAGAAGAATACTGAGAATTATAACTTGAGATCGATGGAGTAAAGAGTTTAGTTTTACCAATGACATATATTCTCCACTTGGGTTCGCAAAGAGTGGTAGGCTTTTGTGTTCTCTGAATAAGAAAATCTATAGTTTCGATTCAAAATCTTCATCTGCCAAATTGGATGCGAGTTTCGGCAAGTCTATTTCTCAAGCAATCCCTCACAAGAAAAGGTTAGTTTCATTAGAAGTATTAGGAGAAAAGCATACAAAAATAATGGAATTTGGTGGAAGATTGAGGTCAAGCGAGGAAACAGGAAACACTATTGACTGAAGAAGCCGCAAAACGAAGTAAGAGAGCTCTAGGTAATTAAGCGTAAATGATAATTACCTTCATTGAAATTTTACGTACTTTGAGAATTTAGATAGCAAGGGATATTTTCAAATTATTTCTTTGATATGATATCATGTATGATTTATTCCTATAGTGTTTAATTGCGATATATGTTGTGCATTTTGTGATTTAGTCTTAATAGAGAATGTAGTGCTAACTTTAATAAACTTTAGTCGCTTGTCTTAAAAACTTTAAAAACAAAGTCTGAGTAGTATGTGTAGGAGTTATTGTGGGAAATAGAGAGTCTTCTTAGTAGTCCCAGCCTTTTGGGATATCTGTTCAATTCTTAGTTCCCAGATGATATGTTGTGCTTAAGATTAGCTACTTCCTAAACACCCCAAGAACTTCACATAGAAAACAGAAAACTATTGCGGAATTAAACAAGAACACAAAGAATTATAGTGGTTCGGCAAGGTGCCTACTCCCTTGCAAAGCAATAAACTTCTTATTGAAACTTAGAGAATAGACTTCTTCACACACCTCTACAATTGATTTGAGATACAATAACCAAAGGGTTACACTCTTATTTATAGGCCTAGGAATAATCTAGAATTGCCTAGAAATAGAAGTCCTAAATAGAGAACTATTTCCTTATTAATGTAACTTAGAAAAATATTCCTAAAATACTTGAGGAGGTGCAAACACCTGATTTAGGGAAATCAGTTTGATCTTTTCCTAAAGCTTGATTAAGTGTGTTTCCTAAATCAAGCCTATTAGATTGATTAGTTAACATTAAGAGATTTAATTCTCCACCTTCGCAAGATTTTTGGGGACAACTTCACTATTCTCTAATTTCTCCACCTTGGCATGAAATCGACATTCCATTTCCTTCAAACTTTTCTTTGCTTTCACTCATCGGTAGATGCTTCACTTCTTCAATCATCAAAAGATGCTTCACTCCGTTTTTGGGCTTCACATGTGCTTGACAGCACCACTACACCCTAAGGTGTCTTCAAATATGCACAATGTTGATCAAGTTTAGACAATGTCTAAACTTTTCTGTCACCACTTTGGTGAGCATATCTATTTGGATTATTGGCGGTTCCAATCTTTTCAAAGAATTTCACCTTCTTCAACAATTTCCTGTATTTTGTGATATCGTACATTGATGTGCTTTGTTCGAGCATGATAAACTTGGTTCTTAGCTAGGTGTATTGCACTTTGACTGTCACAATACACGCTTACTTGCTCTTGTTGAATCCCCAACTCCTCAAACAAACCTTTCATCCAAACGGCTTCCCTTATACCTTCTACAGTGACCATATATTCATCTTCGGTTGTCGATAATGCTACTGTTGGTTGTAAGGTTGACCTCCAACTTATCGGTCCACTCGCAGCTATAAAAACGTACCCATTAGTGGACCGAAACTTGTCCAAATCACCAGCGTAATCGGAATCACAGTATCCTTCTACTTTGCAACCAGTATTCTCATTTCGTGAGAACTTCAATCCAACATCTACGGTACCTTGAATATACCATGAGAATCCACTTCACTGACCAGCCAATGTTCCTTCCTAGATTATGCATATATCTACTAACCACACTAACATCTTGTGAAATATCGGGCCTAGTGCATACCATAGCATACATAAGGCTCCCCAACTTGCATACGGTATTTGATAATTAACCTCTGCTCCTCCACTTGTTTTTCGGTGTTGTTCAACATTCAATTTAAAGTGTCGAGCCGGAGGTTGTGCTACTGGTTTAGAGTTGGCTTCTAAACCAAAACGCTTCAATACCTTTTTCAAATAAGACTTTTAAGAGAGACAAATAGTGCCAGATTTCCTATCTCTCTCAAATTTTTTTCCATGCCCAAAATTTTCCTTGCTTCAAAACAATGCAAGAGCAGATTTTTTTTTTGAGAGAGACAAAAGTGCCGAGAGAGACTTTTGAGAGAGACAAACACAACAATGCAAATATGATACGTTTTGATACGTCATAGTCATCCACTCGGATGTTTGCAGGCACCTCTTTGATTCTTTTTTTTTAGAAGAGGAGCTAGGTGGTTTGTTACCTTTGTTGTTTTGATGATATTTGACGGATAATGAAGGTGTTTACCTTTTGAAGTCATCAAGGTGAAGAAGTGCAAGACCGTGGTGGAAAAACAGATAGGTCGTGAAGATATGTTTTGTTTTTGAGGTGAAAACTCGAGTTGCAAGGAACAAGTATCATTGTGGCACTTCACAACTGTAAGGTACGATACTACATGTGAAGTATATAGTTAGGTGAATAAATCGCAAACTATTTGAAGAACGCGGTATGTGAATTGAATTGCCTTTTGTCGTAAGGAAAAGCATTGGAAAACAAGGAAAGAAGTTTCAAGTTCAGACATGAACGTTGAAAAACGTAGATCTAGTGATGGTGTGGAATTTCGAGTTTGAATGCTTTTATCATAGGCACTCTCTAGAGAATGGTTTTATGACTTTTAAGAGTTGGGAGTTTGAAGTTGTAGATATTAAGCATTCAGTTGAAGTACTTAAGTGCAACTCGAGAAGTTTGAAGTTGTTCGGTGTGTACCAAAGTTTGAATAAGAATCTGAAATCACTAGATCCATTTAACTTTGTGGGGTTTAAAGTTGTTTAAACGGTGGAGTTTCTTTTGAAGAATTTTTTCAATGCAGATGAATTGATGAAAGGATTGGAGAATGGAAATTGGTATTGTTGATTATGGAAGTAGAAGTGTTAGATAGTGCGCAATCTAATACGGTTGAAGAATAATTCATGCAGTTAAGGCATGAAGTTGAAGAATGCATAATCATGCAATTTAGGATTTTGCGAACATTGTGTGAAGGTGGAGAAAGAATCACGCTTGGAGTTGGAGTAAAAAGTTCTAGTTTTTTTTTTTAAGATATGAAAATATCATGAATATCACCACATATGGAATACTAGAATGTGTCACACAAATGTTCGGGAACTTACAAAGACTGCATCTTTGTAAGGTATGAATTATTTCATCTTTTGAAGAAAACTTCGTAGGTATGGGGGTACACCATATATTTGCATGTGATGAAATATTGAACTCCGCATTAAAAGACGAAGTGTTGGAATTTGAAAAAGTAGGATGGAGGAAGAGCTCAAATTTGACAAGTGAAGTGGTGAGTTAAAATCAAAGATCCCAGCATATGATGAATGCTCCTTTTGTCATCAGACTGGACATTGGAAGAAGGATTGTCCTAAAGCAAAGAACAAGGACAAGAAGAAGAGTTTAGATGCAAATGTTGTTGAATCTGGTGTTGTTGAAGATGATGAATATGACAAGTTCTCGATGACTGTTCATGAATCCTCACTAGTTGCGAGATAAAACTAAGTGGATTATGGATTGCTGTGACTTCCTACCATATGTGTCCTAGGAAGGACTGGTTCGTTAAGTTTGAAAAGTTTGATGGACCAAGGGTGTTTATGGGTAACAACAATACCTGTAAAGTTGAAGGAATTGGGAAGATCTGTTTGAAGATGAATGATGGCGTCATTCAAGAACTTGAAGATGTTCGTTATGTACCAGAATTGAAGAAGAATTTGATCTCAGTAGGTGAACTAGACTCTCGAGGATTTGAGATGACATTGAAAGGTGGAGTTTTGAAGGTCTATTCCAATGTTCTAGTTGTTATGAAAGGTTTGAAACATGGAAACTTGTATTTTCGCAAGGAAACACAAGTGTGAGTGAAGGAATTGCAGCGGTATCGGATAGTGTTGAGTCGGACACTACCAAACTATGGCATATGCGTTTAGGGCATACACAGGAGAAAAGACTTTGCAAAAGCCGACTTTGCAAGGCTTGTTGAAAGGCACAAAATCATGCAGCAAGTTTGGATTTTGTGAACATTGTGTGAAGGGGAAGAGGACTAGAACGAAGTTTATGACCGGTAAAAGCACCACCAAGGGAATTCAAGACTATGTTCACACAGATGTATGGGGACCTTCAAGGACTGCATCCTTGAGAGGTAGAAGATATTTTGTCTCCTTTATAGATGACTTCACCAGAAGAGTATGGGTGTACACCATGAGTAGAAAGGATGAAGTTTTGGGAATATTTTAGAAGTGGAAGAAGAAGGTCGAGATGAAGACCGGCAGGAAAGTGAAGGCCTTAAGATCGGACAATGGTGGTGAGTACAAGTCGATCCATTCCTGCGAATTTGTGAAGATGAAGGCATTGAGCGTCATTTCACGGCAAGGGAGACTCCACAACAGAACGGGGTGGCGGAGCGCATGAATCGTACATTACTGGAGAAAGTACGATGTATGTTGTCTAATGCTGGATTAGGCAAACAGTTTTGGGTTGCAGTGGTGGAATATGTGTGTCACCTAGTGAATCGGTTGCTAAAAGCGGCACTAGAAGGTAAAACACCGATGGATGTATGGTATGGTAAACCAGTTTCAAATTATGATATGTTACATGTATTTGGTTGTCCCGCTTATTACCAAGTGAAGGAAGGAAAACTTGATCCTAGAGCCAAGAAAGCTATTTTCGTAGGTTTCCAATCAGGAGTAAAAGGATACAAGTTATGGTGTCCCGAGTCGAAGAAGGTAGTGATAAGTAGGGATGTTACTTTTAATGAGACTACAATGTGGAAGAATGAATCATCTGAAATAGAAGTACAAAGTCGGCAAATAGCGGTGTTTGAAACGAATGAGAAACCAGCGAAGTCTGTCCACATAGACGAGAATTTAGAAGATGAAGGTTCTGATGAAGACTTAGAATTTGGGAGAAACTAATGGTTCAACCTAAGAACCAGAACAAGAGGTACAAGTAGAAGAAACACAATCGAACTAGGAAGAAGCTACATATTATGATAGTATTGCTCATAGGAAAGAAAAAGAAATACTCGCCAACCAGAACGGTTTGCGGATATTGTTGCATATGCATTACCGATTGTAGAAGAAGAAATTCCTTCCACTTATAAACAAGCTGTCAAGACAGTTGAAAAGGTGAAATGGGAGAAAGCCATGAGTGCGGAGATGGATTCTCTTGACAAGAATGGAACTTGGGAGATGGGTGGAGCTACCTAAAGGAGAGAAATCAATTGGATGCAAGTGGGTATATACAAAGAAGGAAGGATCTCCAAGTTCAAGCAATGTTAGATACAAATCAAGGTTGGTAGCTAAGGGTTACGCGCAAAGGGAAGGGATTGACTATACTGAAGTGTTTTCTCCAATGGTAAAGCATACTTCCATTAAAATTTTACTTGCTTTGGTGGTGCAGTTTGATCTCGAGCTTGTACAACTTGATGTGAAAACTGCTTCTTACACGGTGACTTGGAAGAGACGATTTATATGAAGCAACCTGAGGGGTTTGAAGTAGCAGGTAAAGAAGATTGGGTATGTAACTTGAAGAGATCGTTGTATGGCTTGAAGTAGTCTCCAAGGCAGTGGTACAAACGATTCGACAAGTTTATGAAGACACAAAAGTACACAAGCAACAACTATGACTCTTGTGTGTACTTCAAATAGCTCCAAGATGAATCCTTTATCTACTTACTTTTATACGTAGATGACATGCTTATTGCATCTAAGAGTAAGGTGGAGATTCAACAATTGAAAAATCAGAGAATAGTGAAGTTGAAGTTGTCCTAGAAATCTTGCCAAGGTGGAGAATTGTTGGATATTGGCTCGATTTTAGGAAACATCAGTTTGATCTTTCCTAAAATAGTGTGTTTCCTAAATCAAGCCAATAACTAACAATTCTCCACCTTGGCAAGATTTCTAGGACAACTTCACTATTCTCTAATTTCTCCACCTTGGCATGAAATCTGACATTCCATTTCCTTCAAACTTTGCTGCTTTCACTCATCAGTAGATGCTTCACTTCTTCAATCATCAAAAGATGCTTCACTCCCTTTTTGGGCTTCACATGTGCTTGACAGCACCACTACACCCTAAGGTGTCTTCAAATATGCACAATGTTGATCAAGTTTAGACAATGTCTAAACTTTTCATCTGTCACCACTTTGGTGAGCATATATGCTGGATTATTGGCGGTTCCAATCTTTTCCAGCAGAATTTCACCTTCTTCAACAATTTCCCGTACTTTGTGATACCAGTTTGTTGTGCTTAAGATTAGCTACTTCCTAAACACCCCAAGAACTTCACACACAAAAAAGAAAACTATTGCGGAATTAAACAAGAACACAAAGAATTATAGTGGTTCGGCAAGGTGCCTACTCCGCTGCAGCAATAAACTTCTTATTGAAACTTAGAGAATAGACTTCTTCACACACCTCTACAATTCAGACTGAGATACAATAACCAAAGGGTTACACTCTTATTTATAGGCCTAGGAATAATCTAGAATTGCCTAGAAATAGAAGTCCTAAATAGAGAACTATTTCCTAATGTAACTTAGAAAACAGATTCCTAAAATACTTGAGGAGGTGCAAACTGATTTAGGGAAATCAGTTTGATCTTTCCTAAAACAGTGTGTTTCCTAAATCAAGCCAATAACTAACATGATATCCTTATTAATGTTGTCATTTCGAGATTTAGTGTGTGATATTGAGTTGCTGAATTTGTTAAGTCACTCTGCTTTGGATAGGAACACAACAGAAAGGTTGTCTTAGTTATTAATCAATAAATGTAACAGAAATTGTTGTCACTAGGAAGCAGCACCTTGTTTCTGTATGCAAAGGGAATGATGTTGTTTAAAATGCGAGTTGAAATATGTGCCTATAATCTTTTGCCCCTGGACAATTGTTTCCAAGGTTAACTGATTTAGAATCTAGAGTTCCTCATCCTCTCTTGCTTTTTTTTTCCTCAGCAAAGATTATAGATTGAAAAACACACAAGCCGTGTGCAGGTGTTTACAACTAAAGAAGAGCTCACAGCCCAAAGCAAAGACAACTTACAAAGAAAAAACTAAAATTTAAAGAGAATGACCAGACATCCCAAGAACTTCAATCAAAGAAGAACTTGAGAGAGCACTCACAAAACACAAGATCGAAACGCATACCCTCCTAATACATAAGAAGAGCAGAAACAATCAATTCAAATATCCACTATGTTCAGCTCATCCTCTCTTGCTGGGCCATGTAAGTTATCAACTTTTATTTCTGATTTGAGCATATTAGATTGATGTAGTTATTCTGTGGTTGGCATGAAAGTAGCCAGCATAATTTAGTTTTCCCGCAATCCAAGCTAGATACTCATACTCTGCCAATAGGATCTGATGAATACTTAACTGATTTTGTGTATAAGTGGGATAAGATTTTACTTCATGCAGGAAAATAAGAAGCTTGTGGCTTTCCTTAGTGTTGCTAAGACACTGATCTATTTGGTTCTGACCTTATTTGGGTGCCAACTTTGAGGGGGGTCTTACCCCGAAATTTCTTACTTTTATTGTTACTGCAACATTGCGTCTTTAGGATTAATATTGGAATTGGTAGTCAGCAGTCATTTGGGTGCTGGGTGTTTTAACGTTTTTAATGAGATGCTATTGCTTATTTGGAGTTTATTAAGGTATCTAGCTATCTATGTCCTTTTTTATCTGAACTATCAAGTCTTCTCACTTCCTTTGTTCATGACTTCATGGATACGTCATTTTTAGAAGATGTCTGCGTAGACCTACTTCGTATGTGGATCCCAAACCATAAATAGTTCTACTTTCTCCATGGTATCGTCCTCGACCATTTTCTTAGGTGTTAGCATTAGACCCCATCGTATATCCCTAGGTACTTCATTTACTGTCTAGTGACCTTCTGACGTTAGGCACACTTGTTGATTTTCTAGCTGTTTGATCCAAGTGCACGAAAATTATTTTTTGTAGTCAGGTTTTGCTTCTGTTTCCTAGTGTGGTTGTCGGACTGTCATTGTTGTTTTCTTTCTTGTTCTTTTTTGTGGGCGCTCATCATTAAGTGCCATTGTTTGTTTTTCCCATTTTTTATTTTGGCCTTTTTGTTTGCAGCACCATCATCTGAAACTGACAATTCAAGGAGGCAGAAATCTGGATAGGAGGAATGAAGAGGAGAAATGTCATAGTATTAGATGCACGAACGTGATACTGTCTTCAATTAAGGTTGAACAACCAACTTTGGCTATTGATTTTGAAATTTCTGGTGTAATGGCGGAGTTGTTTTGATCCATACCTTGCAATCTTGCATTGTTGTAGTTGAACTGGTTGAGTATGCCATGGTTTTGTCCGACTAACATTACTGTTTTCTTGGTCCATGTGTTCAGTATGAGAAACATCATTATCGTGTTCCTGTAGTGTGCATCATAACAACTCAATCCTTCTCAGTATGAGTATGCCATGGTTTTTTTTCCTTCTGATTAATCCTTTTGAAACAATTGATGTTAATGGATTCTGTTAATAGTTTATATTACTCTGTCAGTGCTACTCAAATTTGAATCTCTGATTGGCATTGGCCATATTGTGAAATTTTTCCAGACCCAAGTCCACAGAGAAACTAGCAAGTTTTAATGAAATTTTCTTTGTTAAATGAAGAGTACAAAAGTGTGATTTTAGTATATGCCGAATGGAACTGAAAAACATTGGATATTTTATACCTAAAAAAGTGAATTCAGATCAATATCTTAAATGAATTTAGCCATAAAACTCCCCCAAATAAAAAAATTAGATAGGACAAATAAAGATTTTCAATTGAGGTGCGTATAATCGTATTGCACACCCAATGACGATACTAAGAAGAAAATCATATACTACTAAAATAACATTTCATCCATATCTGGTTCCGGCGCTGGTGCTGGTAATGCTAGTGCTGCTTCTGGTGGTGGTCTGACAATGTTTATGGCAAAGCATAGCCTCATATCTTGTTTACCAGCAGGTACATGGAAAGACCAGAGCTGCACCGTATCTCCAGGAACTAATGCCAAGCCAGCAACCAGATTGTTCCAGTTACCTGTAAAAACGTTTTTACTTAGACTAGGCCAGTGCTTGAAATCCATATCCCAAAATTTCAGAGCTGGATCAATCAATTTAACAAGCAATCCTTTCTCATTCTTCGATACATCATATGTCCTCTTTTCATCGTCTGTCATGATGCTACCCAACAAATCATAACAATGACTTGGCAGAAACAGCCTGTTCTGGTCTTTTTTAATGTCACTCTGGTACAAAACTTTCTCCGTTAACCACGTTATATTTGTACCATAAAACCTATCGATTTCTTCTTTCATGTTACCAGGAATCGACTGCGGTACCGGTGGCAACTTTGCATCCTGAAACCCCCTGCGCCCGTTGTTGCTCTTCCGTTCTGGTGCTGGTGCCGGTGCCCGTCGTTTCACTACCGGGCGTGATTTTTTGAACTTGTTCCCTATCTGCTTATGCAGTAGATCATCGTACTGACGATCTCTCTTAGGTTTACGGATTTTTATCATGCGGTGTTCTTCTTGATGCTTCAGTGATGTAGAAGAACTCCCACTCCCTTGATAACATTGGATGGTAGCAGTGGTGGTTGTCTTTTGAATGTAATTAGGAACCGTGGTGGTATGCTTCTCTTCCTCCTCATCTGCGGGCATTGTTCTTTTCCTTTTTGGAATGTGCGTCTTCAAGGGAATGAATCCTTCTTCTTCCTCAACCTCATTCCTCATTAATCTTTCCATCTCCCTTTGAACAAAACACTGCACGCCTTTAAGACAACTTAAACCAGTCTTCTTAAATTCAAGAATCTGTTTATCTTCGTAATCTTTAAACTTCCTTTTTCTTTTTTCCTTTTCCTCTGTTATTCTCTTCAAGAAAGCATCATCACCATCTGAACTGGTTATAAACGCGAGTATTGTATCCCACCTCAATTTACTGCTCATGGGAGTCACTTCAATCTTCTTGCCCTCGGCATTATACTCCATATTTTTTTTCAGAGAGTTTTTTCTATTGCTAGAGCTAGAGAATTGAATTGAGGGATGATGAACACTGCATTGTACAGACCCTTATTTATAAAATAAGAGTATTGCTAGTTGGAGTACACATAGAATCAGGATTTCTAAACTTGAGCTCTTTCCTTCTTTGAGCCCAAGTTTTTGATTCGAAGAACTTAACTACTGCAGCCAGCTCAGCTGCTAAATGGAATCCTCCTCGTTTTAGAAGTACTTCTTCAGATTGTTCATGGAAAGCTGCTTCTGAAGCCCTTGTTTTGGTCCCTTTTATTTCGGACATTAAAGTGCCTTAGGTAAGCAAGACCAGCCCAATGCCAGAACAGTGCTAGTTTTGGAGCGGCCAACTAGGCTAGATTTTAGATTTCTCTCGCATTTTCAACTTCCACTTGTGTAGGATGGTGAAGTTGTTGGAAAACATGTCTGGATTGGGAGGATGAAACATTAAAACAAAGCTTCTTTTTATATATGTAAAGATTTTTTAGACAAAAATTCAATTCCTTCCGGACTTTAGGATACAATGATTAATGAGATGGCCATACTGATGGTCTTACAAGTAGCTTCAGTTGTTCACAAAACTGCATCAGAAAACCCCAACACAGGTTACATCCAAAAAAAAACCTATTATACTTGAGATGACAACAAAATCTTTCTCTGCCAAAGAAATTTGCTCATGGGAAACAGTCTCAGCTGGATAATTTTGCCCATGGGACACAGTCTCAGCTGGATAACAAGTGCAACTGAGAAAGGCAAGAAATGGAACTCTATAAAAATCAAGGATTACAGAACACCATTGTAGACCATTAAGATGCTTCAGTGAAGCCAAAATATCAAACGCCAACAGTGGCTGTGATGATTCTTCACAAGCTATAATGCCAGAGCGTCACACACTGTCATCCAAGCACTACAAGAGCAACTGCTGGGACAATGATAACATGCACCCTACTCTGCGCACAGATTGTAGGAAATAAACTTGCAAATGTGGAAATTCCTCAGTTACAATGGAAATGCAATTAACAAACCCACGAATTCCTCATTTACACATCTCAACCCAGAAACAGCGAAAAATTGCACCACTTGTCAAACAAGAACTGAACCACTGATAATGTAGTATTAAAAATTGGAACACTAATTCTCAAAACTTGAAGGACTAATTTCAAACACTAAATCTAAGCATTTGAATAAGAGAATCAATTTCTGAAATTCCCACTTGATATTGAACAGAACCACATAAGGAAAGAATCAAAGAACCTCATACAAGGAGAACTTATAATGAAACATCGCCATTAAGTAGTAATCTTGATCACAGTGCCGGTAAACTTCCACAGTAGATGAAGATTACAGATGTAAGTTTCAAAGTCAACAATTGGAATCATGAACTATTTGATTTGTCTATGATGGTTTTAGAATCATGAACTGGTAAATGTGAACAAATTGAATAAGACTTTAAGATTTGTCAATTTCCATGAAAATCCAGTACTCAACAGATATATCAAAGCAATCAGAAAGCTCAAATAAACAGGATATGAAGTAAATATCTAAAATCAATCCTAAAAACCATTGCATCTAGAGAGGAGGAGGTCTAGTAACTGCAGATGGTGCTGGCGGGCAGGGATGTCTCAGCTTTGCCTTTGTGAAAATAAAATTCTATTACAAACTTAAGAAAACTAAATCACACAAGAAGTGCTAATGAAACATAATTACAAGTTACAACAGGAAAACACTACAAGAGTAATATTGTTAAATAATTAGATTCAGAAAAGATCTCTTGCAATCAAAATGCTGAAAATTTCAACGAAGGTACACTTACCTAGATATCTTGTTTTGAAATGACCATCTGGATCTTCTTCTTTTTTGTACTTCGTTTTGCGGCTTCTTCAGTTTATCAGTGTTTCCTGTTTCATCACTTGAACTTGCTCTTTCACCAAATTCCATTATTTTTGTATCCTTTTCTCCTAACACTTTCAATGAAACTAGAGTATTCTGGTGAGCAAATGCTTGAGAAATACACTTGCGAAAACTCACTTCCCTGCTGGCAGATGAAGCTTTCGGATCATAACAATAAATTTTCCTAAACCCATAGCACAAAAGCGTACCACTCTTCATAAACCCAAATTGAGAACATATGGTACTGTTGAAACTAAACTCTTTACTCCAGCTCAAGTCAGAATTATCTATATTCTTCTTCAATAACCATAATTCACAACAACCGGATTTGTAATAAAAATAAGTACTTAGAAAACCACTTAAAGCCTTTAGTCCAATACAATGATATGGAACAGCAGCTTGTGTCAAACAAGGTGGTGGCGACGGAAGTTCACTAAACATTTCATCAGTCAAATCGAAAGCAACAACAGTACCTGCGCAGTCCATCCAATGAAGAGCTCCGTTTGCAAACTCACCAGTACATATTCCAACTTGTTTCATCATATTCATGTCCATGTTTTGCACAGTTCTCCATCCAGTGCCACTGCCAAGAGTATATATCTGAAGAACAATTCCGACATTTGAGTCTTCATACATCCTAATAACCTTGTACTCATTGGTCGAAGAACTATAACCAAACCCATTCCAAAAGTACTTTCCTTGAAAGTCTGGAAGGATAATAAACTCTCTGGTGATTGGATTACAGATATAATAAGGTCCACCATAGTTTGCAAGACTCAAATTGAAGCACATTAAGCCATTGCATGAACCAACAAAAAAACAATTCTTTGGAGGCTTGAAATCCATCCTTGTTTCTCTGGGTGGTGTCTCGTGACAATTTTCATCATACTCAGCATAATAATATAAATCTGGACGATCTCGCTCTCTTCTTAAAATAATAAAACAAAACTTACCAGAATCATCAGCAGAAGAATTAAGACGAGCTAAGTGCAGCTGAGAAAATGATGGAAGACGAACAATATCCCTCCAAAGTTTACATACCAATTTACATTCCAATACTAATTCAGTTGGTAACCTAATCAATATCTCTACCATGATATCTTTTGGTAGATAGTTAAATCTCCCCATCATGAAATCCAATCCTTTATTAGATCAGAGGAGTAATAGCAGATCGAAGAGACGACAGAGAAAGTATGAATTCACAATTTCTTTTTCTTTTTTATAGGGTTTGAAGGAGAAGAAATGGGGTTTGAGCTTTCTGGAAACTAGAGAGGGATCGATAGATGGTTGAACCTTGTAATCATGAAACCCTTGATTACATCAGAGGAGTAGTAAGTAGTAGAAGAAGAGATCAAAGATACTAAATTGAATTGAAAATTTTTGTTTCGGTTTGAAGGAGAAAAGGGGATTTGGTTGTGGAGAGAAAAAGTGGTAGATATAGGTAGTGAAAAAAATGAGTACTAAAGTGCTTGGTTCGTTGATATCAGTATATGCCAAAGCCCATATGACCAAGGCTGCTAATGAGGGGTACCATTTTGATGGGGTGTACCAACCCTAAGGCAATTGTTTTTTTTGTCTTATATGTATATGGTACACTCCCAACCAAAATGGTACCCCATAAGCAGTCTTGCAAATGAAGATATTTACATTTCATATTATTACACTCTTATCGGCTTAGGAAAAATAATATTTTTATCCAATTTTTCAGTAAAAATCAAGATTTCATTACTTTGGTTTGGTCTCTACAAGCGGTGAACACTAGAATTATTTCAGATTCTATTGAAAATTGGATAAAAGAGTGTGAAAAAGCGGGGGTCTAACAACCACACCCAATATTTCGTTCGGCAATCTGAATAGACAAACTCCAATATACTTTCAATAGAATCAACTAGACAGTCAGACTCAATCTGTAGAAAAGTATATCAAAGAGTTATATCTCAATTTCTCAATTCAATCTGCAATCAAACAAATAGGAATTTGCGAGCCCGATTGAATAAGAGAAATAACTTGGACGGTATCACAAACCAATATCCAAGTGTCAATCAATTCAATCAACATCCCAAAGGTCGGATTCAAGAATTGATTGAACTTAACGCACAACCTGTGATATTTCTATTATATAACTAAATATAATGCGGAAAAGAAATAACACATACACCAGAAATTTTGATAACGAGGAAAAAGCAAATGCAGAAAAACCCCGGGACCTAGTCCAGCTTTGAACACCACACTGTATTAAGTCACTACAAACACTAGCCTACTACCAATGAACTTCGGTCTGGAATGTAGTTGAGCTTTAATCAATATCACACTGATCAAGGTACAGTTGCGCTCCTTACGTCTGTGAACCCCAGCAGGATTATACGCACTTGATTCCCTTAGATGATCTCACCCACAACCAAGAGTTGCTACGACCCAAAGTCAAAGACTTGATAAAAAAAATCTGTCTCACACAGAAAAGTCTATTGGAATAGATAAATTTGTCTCCCACAGAAATACCTACGAGTTTTGTTCCGTCTTTTGATAAATCAAGGTGCACAGGAACCAATTGATAAAACAGACTTATATTCCCGAAAAACAGCCTAGTATTATCAATCACCTCACAATAATCTTAATCGTATGGAAGCGAAACAAGATATTGTGGAATCACAAACGATGAGACGAAGATGTTTGTGACTACTTTTAATCTTACCTATCGGAGATAAATCTCAAGCAAATGTTAGCAAAGATAATACTCAATCACGATAGTAGAAGTAAGATCAGAACACGCAACTACAGAGAAAATAGTTGGGTCTGGCTTCACAATCCCAATGAAATCTTTAAGTCGTTAACCTACATGGTTTCGTGAAAAACCTAAGGTTAAAGGAGAATCGACTCTAGTCGTAACTAGTATCACACAAGAGGTGTGGGGATTAGGTTTCCCAGTTGCTAGAGTTCTCCCTTATATAGTTTTCAAATCAGGGTTTGCAATCTAAGTTACCTTGGTAACAAAGCATTCAATATTCACCGTTAGATGAAAACCTAATTATATTTAAGCTAATATCTTTCAACCGTTAGATCGAACTTAGATTGTTATACACAAATGAAATGTACCTTCATTTAGGTTTGAGTAACCATACCTAAACGTGTACACTAGGTTGGCTCAAAAGTAGTTAACCGAAGTTAGCTATATGAACACTCTTATATCAACCTTATTCATCTTAACCACAACTAGTTCAAATGACTCAAATGAAACTAGTTATAGAGTTGTTCAATTGTTATATTCTCGTATAAGTATACAAGAACACCATTGAAGCAAAATCGGTTTGATTCACTCGAATCAATTCATGAACATTATAGCCACGATTTGCATAGAATGCATTCCTTATTATATAAATGCATTAGTTCATGAACAAACCGATTTTAGAACTTTAACCACTCAAGTATGCAAACGTGTACGCATACTTAAAATAGCCGGACTGAGTTTGGCTTCGCCAGTATGTTACGCATACTTCCAACACAACAGAAATTCTCGGACCCAAACTCTTCGCCAATACGCGTACGGGTATGTGTACTTAGGCTCTTGGAATTTCACAACTAACAGGTACGCATACGGGTATGCATACTATAGTTCCGGTCATGGATCACATATATGCAAGAACACATACTATGTTCATAATCCAATGATGGTTAAGTGTTCTAAACTCTATTTTAATCATTAAAACATTCTTATAGGATGACAATAGCTGTTTTCACGAACTATTAGCATCAAAGCAATTTTCAAGTTATTGAAATAATCATAACGAAACATTCCAAGTCTACACCAAATGATTGTATCAGAAAAACCATGTAAGATGTTACTAGGCGATTTTCACATGATCATCTTTTGACTTTCGTCAAGAATATAAGATGAAATTGGTTGAAGAGAAAGATTACCAACATATATTTCGAGAAATATGTAAGCGAGTTAAACTCAGCTCCAAATCTCAAATATGCATAATCGAATACTATATAGTAGTACGACTTTTGTCTCAATATAGGAGATAGAGTAAAAATAGACTTTCCCAAGTGATATATGAGTTTTAGTCTCCACATATCTTCTAATGATGAAGTTTCACAAGCTCTCCTTAGTAGTTCTCCGTCTTCAAATGATGAACGACGTAAAGTCTAATCTCAACTACACAATCTATCCTAGCCCGAGACATCACTATAAGTAGACTCGAAATCAAGACTTATAGTTTTGATCACTAACATTGACAAACAAGCTTGAGATAACAACGCTTTCGAGTTTGACCGAGTAGTGCTCTAACAGAGTGGATCACGGACCAATATTTCATTCAACTGTCGAATAAAATATCTATTATATCCTGGTTCATTTAGAAGCATAGATGTTTGGTAGTTTTTGAGAAAATAAACCCGAACTCGATTCACCTCATGGTGCGCATCAAGAAATTTTTGAACCATAATAACAATAAAGGATCCAAAAATCAATGAAGATAGAAAGAAGAAATACCTCCAAAGAAAAATAGTCCGACCTATCTTCGGATTGGATAATATTTATTGATGTGGCTTTCAAAAAAGAGGATTCAACCATGGGATACGCTTTTTTACTTTATTCTGTGGATAGAGAAATATCTATGTATATTGAAGCTGGTTCAGAGTGGGATTCCTCAGCCTTTCATGCAGAATCAAAAGGCTAGCTAAAGGTGTCTTCTTGGTTAATTAAAAATATATTATCCACTGTCTCAATAATAACGGACTGCAAAACTCTGGTGGAGACGATCAACAAGTCTTGCAAAGATTCTCCTTGGAGCGCGGATAACACCATACAAGAAGTGAACTCAATACTGGAAAAACTTCTGCAAGCCCAGGTAAAGTATATAAACAGGAAATATAACTCCACGGCAGACTACATTGCAAAAGAAGCTCGAGTAAAGCATCTTCGACACAGGTTCTCGCACATTAATTCAGCATAGAATTTTAAAATCTAGTGTTATTTCCAATGTTTTTGATAAAAATGAGCTCATAAACATTTAAAATCTAGAGATCTTCTGTTTTTGTACTTTTTTGCGACTTCTTCAGTTTATCGGTGTTTCCTATTTCATCACTTGAACTTGCTCTTTCACCAAATTCCATTGTTTTTGTACCCTTTTCTCCTAATACTTTTAATGAAACTAGAGTATTCTTGTGAGAATATGCTTGAGAAATAGACGTGCGAAAATTCACATCTCTGCTTGCAGATGAAGCTTTTGAATCATAACAATAAATTTCCTTAAACCTATAGCACAGAAGTTTACCACTCTTCATAAACCCAAATCGAGAATATATGGTACGAGAACATATGGTACTGTTGAAACTAAATTCTTTACTCCAGTTCAAGTTAGAATTATCTATATTCGTCTTCAATATCCATAATTCGGAACAGCCGGATTCGTAAGAACAATAAGCACTTAGAAAACCACTTAAAGCCTTAAGTCCAATAGAGTAATATGGAACAGCAGCTCGTGTCAAACAAGGTGGTGATGATGCAAGTTCAATAAACATTTCATCAGCCAAACTAAAAGCAAAAAGAGTTCCTGTTGTTAGTTAATTGAAGACTAATTAATTATTTCCTAAAGTTAGTCGTGTTATTTTTAGGAAAGGGGTTTCCTAAACCGGTTATAATTCTTGGTGGTCAAGTTTGTAACCTATATAAATAGGTAATTAGGCCTTGTAGAATTTGCATTGTGTAGAAAACGATTAAGAGATCGGTGAGAGATTTCTTGTATAGCTTTAAGGGCTAAAGCTAGGTTTTGTTGTGAGAGCATATTGGTGAGGAACAAGAGACAAGGTTATCGTCTCGGGTAATTGTTGCGGTGTAACCAAGGGTTTGTTGGGATTCACACGACGTTGTAATCGTTTTTCTTCATAGTCAATTTGAGTTAGTGCGGCTCAAGTGGACGTAGACAATATATACACATTGTATGTATTGGTCGAACCACTATAAATCTTGTGTCTTGTGAGTTGATTTATCTTTCTCGTATTATTATAGTTGCTTTTGCTTGGTTTACTTATTATTCATCATAATATCTCAAGATCCGTTATTCCGCGGTTGTCAGTGATTCCATAAGAAAATCCTAACAACTGGTATCAGAGCTTTAGGTTAAGCTCCAGGTTGCTCTTATCATAGGTTTATCGTATTACGATTGGAGTGGGAGTTATGGGTGATAATAACAAAAGTACGGTAGCTAGGGTTAAAGTTTTTAATGGGAAGAAATTTACGTTTTGGAAGTCTCAGATGGAAGACTACCTATATGAGAAAGACATTGATGATACATTGGGTGGAGTTGCGAAAAAGGGAGCACGCAAATACGATGAATGGACAACTCTTGATCGCAAGTGTGTAGCCGTGATCCGTAGATGTCTAACGGAGGAAGTCTACAATAACATACAATAAGAAACTAGTACGAAGGATCTTATGGATAAACTTGAAAAGTTGTATCAAAAGTCATCAACCTCGGGGAAGATTATGTTGTGTGAACAATTATTTAATCTGAAGATGCAAGAAGGCGAAGCGATTTCAGCACACCTTGGGAAGTTTAAATCGATTATTTCTCATCTTTCAAAAGTTAGTATTACTTTTGATGATGAAGTTCAAGCTTTACGGTTGTTGTCGTCATTACCAAAGAGTTGGGAGACTGCAAGGACAACTATTAGCAATTCCTCAAGGAGCAAGAAGTTGAAGCTTGATGATGTGCAGCAAAGGTTAATTGCTGAAGAGGAGAGAATAATAGAACAAGGTTATGTTTCTAGTTCTTCAATCCCGGCCTTAAGTATGCATGAAGAAGATAGAGGCAGGTGTTCAAATCGGAACAACAACAACAAATCCAAATGGAAGTCTAGAGGAAAGTCTAGGGGGAGATCTCAATCCCAGACTAGAGGTGTTGTTGAGTGTTGGGCGTGTAAGAAAGTAGGACACTTCAAGCGCGATTTTCCGGAAAACAAAGGTGCTAATAATGGTGGAAACAAAGGTAATCAAGAAGAGGTCAACGTAGTTGCAGCTGCGGAACTAGTGAAGGTCCTTGTGGATAACAAGAAGGTGATTACGGAAGGTTTTCTACTACTCTCTGAGGACAAGCAAGATAAGTCTTGGATTATAGACTCGGGAGCTTCTTTCCATGCAACGGGTGATAAGAGTATTATGATCTCTTATAAAGAAGGATACTATGGCCAAGTATTCTTAGGTGACGGTGAAGCATGCGACATCATCGGTTTGGGTGATGTAATCTTGAAAGTCAATGGTTCGACATGGAAATTGAAGGATGTACGACACGTTCCAAATTTGAAGAAAAACTAGGTGTCTGTGGGCCAAGTTTGTGATGATGACTGTGAAGTTGTGTTAACGAAACACAATTGGAAAGTAAAGAAAGGGGCTATGGTGTTAGCTCGAGGAGTTAGAGTCAATACTTTATACCGGACTTCAGATGGAACTACTTTAGCAGTGGCTAGTAGTGGTGAAGACACTAACTTATGGCATAGAAGATTAGGGCACATGAGTGAGAAGAACATGAAGATTCTATGTTCGGGAGGATATCTACCTAAGGTGAAGTCTGTTGATATGAGTTTTTGTGAAGATTGTGTTCTTGGAAAGCAAAAACGGGTTAGTTTGAGCAGAGGAGGAAGAGACTTGAGAAGCGCGAAACTTGATTTGGTTCATACCGATGTATGGGGACCAATTGATGTTGCATCTCACAGCGGATTCCATTATTATGTCACCTTTATTGATGATCACTCAAGGAAGGTGTGGCTTTACTTCATGAAGAATAAGTTCGAGGTGTATGAAGTTTTTAAGAAGTGGAAAGCTTTGGTTGAAACAAAAACTGGTCTGAAGTTGAAGTGTCTAAGGTCAGACAACGGTGGTGAGTATGACAAAACAGAATTCTTATAGTTATGTGCTACGAATGGAATTCATTTGGAGAGGATAGTTCCAAGGACGCCACAGGAGAATGGAGTAGCATAACGTATGAATTGGAGGTTGAATGCACGTGCAAGGCGCATGAGGTTACAGTCTGGTTTGCCCGAGACCGTCTGGGCACATGCAACAGAGACGGCTGCTTATCTAATTAATAGGACACCTAGTATTCCGTTAGATATGAAGATACTAGAGGAGGTTTGGACTGGCAAAAAGGTAAATCTTTCCTATTTGATAGTTTTTGGTTGTGTTGGTTATGTTAATCTTAGTCCCGGTGAGAGGTCTAAGATAGGTGCTCAAGCAAAAAGGTGTATATTTCTCGGTTACGGAATTGACGCTTTTGGGTATAAACTTTGGGACTGTGAGGGTCACAAAGTTATTAGAAGTAGAGACGTCACTTTTAATGAGAATGAGCTGTACAAGGACAGGAATGCAACACAATTTGAAGATGTCAGGTCAAGCAACGTCGATAAGGAGTTGTATATCGATATTGATGATGTTTCTAGAAAAAGTGTGGTACAAGAAGAGCATGATGTTGCTGATGACGGAGAAGTACAAGTTGAAGAGACCTGTACTGCAGTGGGAGTTATTCCTACAGTTTCACAAGAAGTACGAAGATCGTCAAGAACTCCTAAACCAAACCCAAGGTATGCTTTGAATTATCTATTACTTACGGATGGAGGTGAACCTGAAGATATTATGGAAGCACTAGCGGTTGATGATTCAATCAAGTGGCAACTTGCTATGGAGGATGAGATGAATTTACTTGATGAGAATGGCACATGGGTGTTAGCAAAATTACCAAGAGATAAGAAGGTGTTGCATAACAAGTGGGTGTATCAGATGAAATCTGAAGCAAATGGAGAAATTCGCTACAAGGCGAGGTTGGTTGTGAAAGGTTTTCAGCAGAAACCTGGTGTTGACTACAACGAGATATTTTCTCCAGTTGTAAAGATGACTACTATCAGAGTAGTGTTAAGTCTAGTGGCTTCTGAAGATCTCTACCTTGAACAGTTGGATGTAAAAATAGCTTTTCTTCATGGTGACCTACATGAAGAAATTTACATGAAGCAGCCAGAAGGATTCATAGTAAAAGGCAAGGAAGAGATGGTGCGCAATCTAAAGAAGAGTTTGTACGGTTTAAAACAAGCCCCGAGATAGTGGTATAAGAAGTTTGATAACTTCATGCATAGAAGTGGTTACTCACGGTGTAATGCAGATCATTGTTGTTACTTCAAAAAGAATGGTTATGACCACATCATATTACTACTGTATGTGGATGATATGTTGGTTGTCGGAACATCTCTACAAGAAGTTGAGAATTTGAAGAAACAATTAGCAAGTGAGTTTGCTATGAAAGATCTTGGTGAAGCAAAACAGATTCTTGGTATGAGAATCATAAGGGACAAAGCTAAGGGAACTCTTATGTTTAGTCAGGCTGAATATATTGAACGAGTGTTGAAAAGGTTCAATATGGAGAATGCTAAACCAGTTAGCTCTCCACTTGGAAGTCATATTCGTCTTTCAAGTATGCAGTGTGCAAAGACAGATGAAGAAAAGGAGTACATGACTAACGTACCATATTCTTCAGCTATTGGGAGTCTAATGTATTCCATGGTGTGCACAAGACCGGATATTGCACATGCAGTGGGAGTAATGAGTAGATATGCAAGCAACCCGAGAAAACAACATTGGGAAGTTGTGAAGTGGATTCTCAGGTATTTGAGAGGTAACACAAACGTACCATTGTGTTATGGAAGAGGTGGTTCTATCTTGAGGGGTTATGTGGATGCAGACTTCGCAGGTGATGTAGATAAAAGGCGAAGTACGACCGGTTATGTTTATACTATGGGGTCAGCTGCAGTGAGTTGGAACTCACGGTTACAGAAGTTGGTGACATTGTCTACTACGGAAGCGGAGTACGTAGCGGTGACAGAAGCGAGCAAGGAGATGATTTGGCTACAAGGATTATTAGCCGAGTTGGGAAAGGAACAAGGAGATAGTGTTCTGTTTAGCGACAGTCAAAGTGTTATACATTTAGCCAAGAACTCAGCCTATCATGCTAGGATGAAGCATATAGATATCCGTTATCATTTCATTCGAGATCTCTTAGAAGAATGAGAGTTGAAGCTCGAGAAGATTCTTGGTTCGAAGAATCCGACGGATATGTTTACCAAGGGAGTTACGTCAGACAAGCTAAAGCTATGCAAGGCTTTAGTTGGTCTCTCAGAATGAGGATCTGAGAATGGAGCCGCACTGACATGAAGATGTTTTAGCACCTTCAATCCAAAGTTGAAGTAAATAAGAATTGAAGACAATCAATGAGTCTTCAAAGTGGGAGATTGTTAGTTAATTGAAGACTAATTAATTATTTCCTAAAGTTAGCCGAGATATTTTTAGGAAAGGGGTTTCCTAAACCGGTTATAATTCTTGGTGGCCAAGTTTGTAACCTATATAAATAGGTAATTAGGCCTTGTAGAATTTGCATTGTGTAGAAAACGATTAAGAGATCGGTGAGAGATTTCTTGTATAGCTTTTAGGTCTAAAGCTAGGGTTTTGTTGTGAGATCATATTGGTGAGGAACAATAGACAAGGTTATCGTCTCTGGTAATTGTTGCGGTGTAACCAAGGGTTTGCTGGGATTCACACGACGTTGTAATCGTTTTTCTTCATAGTCGATTTGAGTTGGTCCGACTCAAGTGGACGTAGACAATATATACACTTTGTATGTATTGGTCGAACCACTATAAATCTTGTGTCTTGTGAGTTGATTTATCTTTCTCGTATTATTATAGTTGCTTGTGTTTGGTTTACTTATTATTCATCATAATATCTCAAGATCCGTTATTCCGCGGTTGTCAGTGATTCCGTAAGAAAATCCTGACACATGCGTATGTGATCATTCTTAAAAAGTGTATGTAACTTAAAAAGTGTAATCTAAGTACTGGATGTATGCATATGTGATCTAAAGGGTGATCTATAAAAAAATTCTTGTATGTACAATACATCCCTAAAAATTCATAATAATCAACCCATCTTTAAGATCCACAATCACACTTTTTATTAATTGAGTTAAAGAATTTTACAAAGAGGAAATGAAATCAAGAATACAAAAGACTTTATCTCTCCTCAAAACTTTCCCTCCACTCTAAAAAGATCTCTCCCCTTCTCCCAAGTTCGGGCTCTTTATATAGGGAAATCCTACAATACATCTCCAAGCATACAAATGTTAAATTCATAATAATCAAGTCTTCCATCGTGTTTAAGATCCACAATCGATACGCAGTGTGTTTTTCAAAGGTTTAATTGATGTTTAAAGAATCTTGCCTCTTCTACAAAGAGAATGATAAATAATGTTTCAAATCAAGTTCATTTTTTTTCCTTAAATACAACTATTTCGTGTTAAAGACTTATAAATAAATAAACCGGTCATCACTTTTTTGTCCATTTAAGAAGAGATTTATCATAAAAATATTTTCTTTCTTCTACTTCATCTCCTTCATCTCCACATTCTCTGTAAATCTTTTTTAAATGCAACTTTTTTCAAATTCATCTTTCTGCTACTGTTCTTGTGGAGCCATCAAGGTTTGTCAACTTTGCTGAAATTGATATCATCTACTGAAATTGTCTTATTTGATTTTGTTCATTTTCGTATAATTCCCATACTGTTTCTGTTTCAGCAAAAACACCTCTAGCATCAAGTTTACGGTCCAAAACCCTAATATTCCCAAGGGTTCTCAGCAAAAGGTCACCTTAAACAAAAGGAAGCCTGCGAATAGCAAGGTAGTAAGAAACACTATTCTTTTAATAAAAATATTGTTGCCTCTGTTTCTTATCTGAATTGTGATTCGTAGGGTGATGGAAATGTCGATAAACCCCCTAAAAGATCTCGCCACCTTAAAAATGTGGAAACTTCCGTCCCATTTCCTATGTTTAAGCCTTCAACATCTCCTGCGATATCTTCGCAAGCTGAATCCTTACTTCCTATTCGTGAAGGTATCGCCACATATTTCTCCCCTGTAACTGATCTTTCTGTAGTTGAAATTCCCGGTGATAACCCTGCTGCGAATGAACCCTTCTCTTCTTCTGCTATCAATATCTCTTCTCTTGACACTGCCTCAACCCCAGTCATTAATCTTCATCAAATTTCATCTTCGAATGACGCATCTATGGCAAAGGATGATTCAACTCTTCAACCTTCTTCCATTACCACTTCTTCATCCGAATCTCTCCCTTTTAATAAAGAAACCTTGGAAGGAATAGATATTGCTTTCAAGGTTTTATCAGATATTTTAGCTGATGTCAAGAAATCTTCCATCGATCCTATCAAATCTGGTGTCTGCGAAATTTTGAGTAAGTATTTTGGCTCTGACAGAATGATTTTGCAAACATCCTTTGAGAAAGAAGTTGAAGCTTTAAAGGAGAATCTCCAAGCCATGACCTTGAAATGTGACAATCTTCATCTTCAAAATCAAAAGCTTCAGAATGTCTCACTAGATCGTGACAATCTTCGCAAGACGAACGAAGAATTAAAAGGTACAACTTTTTTTTTTTTTTTTTTTTTTAAAATCACTTGTTCTCCCTTTAAGTTTTACACCAGAAACGAGTAATGGATATATATCAACTTGAATCCATCGCTGAAGAAGCTCGTGTAAATAGAGATGCTTGGATGGATCAATATAACCAATTAGATAACCTTCATACATACTCTGTTGATCAAATAGATAATCTTACCAAGGAGAATGCTCAATTAATTCAGAAGCAAAACTTATTAAGTAGTGAATTGTCTCGCCTCTCTTACTCTTTGACTAAAGCTAATTTGGAGTTGGAAACTTTATCAGATGAGAATGAAACCCTATCTCAAGAAAAGCGATTTCTTTTAAATAAGGTGGCGATCACTTCCCAACAACTTAACGTTTGTCAAAAAGTATGTAATGATCAAGAACAATCTCTCTGCTCGTTGAGAAATAAACTTAAAGAAGTAACAGAATCATTTACTGCTGAGAGAGACAAACTTATTCAAGGTAGAATAACTTTAAGTGTAAAAGCAAGCCAACTCAAAGATCAGTACTCCAAGCTAGAAGAATCCTACTCTTCTCTTGCGAAGGAAAACACCTTACTCATTTCTAATGAAAAGAATCTTCGATCTCGCTTGAAAGGTTTAATTGGAGATAAGTTTGACGATGCAATGGACCACTTGGAGAATAGTTGCATGGCTTTAACCCAATTTCTTATCTCGCAAAAGGAAGGTAGTCATAAAATTTGACTGCCTCAACCATTTTTTCTTTGTTGAGTCTTTTTATGATATACTCCTTGCTAATCCCTCGTCTGAATAACTTTTTGTATTTTTTGTTTTCGCAGAATCTGAGAAAAATCTTCATTCCTCCATTTCTGTTCTGGAGTCTAAACTTGCCAAAATTCGCAAAGAAAATGCATTGCTTGCCTCTACCCTTGCTTGTTCTCGCGATCGGGCAGAAAGAAGATTTGATTATCTCTCTTATTCCAAAGATATACAAAGTAGGAATCACCAGAAAGCACTCCTTCGCCAAGTTCATCTCAGGGCTGAAGTTCTTGTGAATGATATCTTATTGTCCAAATCTCTTCCTCCTATATCTGTCGAACCCTTGGAAGTAGATGACGATGAAGTTCCTTGTTCTCCTGATAGTGATTATCATTATGAAAGTGGCGAAGATTTCACAAATGAAGAAGAAGTTCCTCCTAATGATGCAACTGTTGATAACAACCCAAATGAAGAAGAAACTAGAGTACACCATAATGAAGAGAAGACCGGCGAAAATGAAAAAGATGGCGAAGAACGTCCAATATCTCCTTCTGGCGAAAAATTTGATGAAAATATTCCATCTTCTCCTGGAAAAATTAATCTTGAAGCTTGAAGTTCTTATGTAATTTTTCTTCTTTTGATTACTTCATCAATATAACTTCTTGCAAATGGTGTATTTCAATCAACCTTGAAGTATATTTACTCTTTTATTATTGCGCTTACATGCGAGAAAGATAATGCTTGTTATTTAATAATTCCCATATTGCCTCTCATTATTTTTCTTGCGATGAATGATTTGTATAAGTAATAGTTAATTCTTATAAATTTTTTGTTGCATCATGTGGTCTTATTTTGCCTTCCTAGTTAAAGGTCTTATTTTTCCACCTCTTGTCATTGCGACAAAATCGCAGGACGTCTTTACACTTTCATGTAATGACCCATTGATCTTGTCCTATCATTTCTCTAGTATTATTGCCTCTGCAGGATATTTTTCATGCGACAATATGACAGGCCTAAATATTCTTGCGAACATAAAGCCCCATGACATTGCCGTCTTGCGACGAAATCGCAGGACGTCCTTACACTTTCATGTACTGACCCATTGATCTCGTCTTACCTTTTTTTTATTTTTTTATTATTGCCTCTTCAGGATTGTCGCACAAATATGACAAGCCTAAATTTTCTTGCGAAAATAAAGCCTCATGACATTTGCGTCTTAAGACACTTATCAGCTCCCTAATGGAGGGTGCCACCCTTATCTTCCCCCGGGTTGCCCCTTCAAGGAGGCGTACCTCTACCATACAAGGTTGGCTCCTCCCATCCGGTCTTCACAGTAACCAGTTGTTTTCGCAGCCTCTTATCCCTTTTGCCTATAAGGCTTATGGTTACGAGACTGCACCCTAAGTGGGGTTTTCTTCGGGACGAGTGTAGCATATGTCAAGACTTGCCAAGAATTGCCAGGGTAGTTCCAGACGCCCCGGGCACTCTTGGCTCAACCGTGTACCTCGGAGCCTTGATCAGATGTCGCACTCCTTAGAAGAGACCCTCAGTCGTCCAACCTAAGTCATCATCTTAGGTTGAAAATCCAAGGTACCTCTCCTGGATGGGCTTTATTGACCCCAAATCTCCATGACTCAGGTTCCATGGGCGGTGTAACCTTTTCGTTGAGCCATGCAATAGGTACCCCATTTTATGACGCACTTTAGGTCTTACATTTGCCTCTTGCGAAATTTTGATTTCGCGAACTAGGGTGTACGCCATAGTCGGTTCGCCCCTTTCTAGTATGTCATTAATCTTTGATTATCTCTTGTCATTATTTCTGCGAATTTTTTCGCGTCTTCTTTCTTTGTTTTGGATATGTATAATCTCGCAATTATTCTTTCACAAGATCTTCTCATAGATTCATTTTGTTTCAATCATACATCATTTCGCAGTTTACTCTTTCCCAAGACCTTTTATGGGTAATATCTCTTTAAGTACAATCTGTTCCATGGTCTATCAAGTCTATGACCCACATCTTTACCCTCGGGATCCATCAATCTGTATGCCCATGTTCCAACTATGTCCTTAATGATGTAAGGTCCATCCCATTTTCTTGCTAGTTTTCCACCATTTTCTCGCTGATATATTGGTGTTTCTCGCTGCACTAAGTCACCTAGTTGGAACTCGCGTGTTTTAACACGTTTATTATATTCTCTGGCTAATCTTCGCTGGTAGTTTTCCATATGCTGTAAATCCATTTCTCTTTTTCTTCTAATTCATCTAGCTTTGTTAAAATCATACCCGCACTAAGATTTTTCTCCCAAGCTTCTCTCTTTGTTGTGGGAATAATAACTAATGTTGGTAGCACAGCCTCAACTCCATATGTTAAATATAAAGGTGACATTCCATTAGCTTCTCGCCTGGTTGTGTTGTAAGCCCGTACTGCATTATGCACCTGTTCGCACCATGCTCTATTATGCCCTTCTAATTTGTTCTTCAATATATCTGTGATTGTCTTATTTGTTGCTTCGCTCATGTCCATTGGCCTCATGGATATAAAGGAGTTGATTTCCCACATTTTATCTTAAATGCATTAAGTAATAGTTCTATAATCTCGCCCTTCAAATGTTTCCCATTATCATATACCAATTAAAGTGGAATTCCAAATCTGCATATGATATTCTCAAATATGAATGTAAAAATGTCTTTGTCGCGAATGTGTTGTCTTGTCTTTACTTCGCCCATTTTGTGAAATAGTCTCAGTAGCGACAATCGGATATCTTCTTTGCCCGGATCCCGAAAACGGTCCCACAATGTCTAAACCCCATTTTCCGAAAGGCCATACACTTGTTGAGGATGTTAATGGTGCTCCAGGTGCATGTATTTTCTTTCTTTCAGTGCCTTTGAAAATCTTTGCAACGCCTTGATACTTGTTTCGCATCTTCATGTATATATGGCCAGTAATAACCTTGCATTTTCGCTCTGTACGCCAAAGATCTTCCGCCGTTGTGATTGCCAGCATCCCCACAATGTAATGCTTTTAACACTTCTTCTCCCTCTTTTCGTGTCAAACATCTGAGAGATGGTCCGTTAAAGGATCTCCGATACAATACCCCGTCTCTTAGTTCATAATTTGTCTCACGGATCTTTAATTTGTGTGCCTCCAATCTATTCCTTGGTGTTTCTCCTTTCATCAGATATGCATGGACTTCTGCTCTCCAATCTTCGATATTGGGTATTTGTTCTCCATTTTCTATTATCATTATATCTACCTCTTCTTCTTCTTCTTTATTGATTGATGCTTTATGCATCTCGCAGTTGGGTCTGTCATCATACTTGAGATAAAAGCAAAAGCATCTGCGAGTCTGTTATCTTTTCTTGATACATGTCTCCATTTTATTTTTGGGATTTTCGCTGAAAATTCTTCAACAAGTTTCTTGTATTTCTTCATGGATGGTTCATTTGTAGTGTATTCTCCTTTTATTTGACGAATGACTAGCTGCGAATCATTTGTAGTATATTCTCCTTTTATTTGACAAATGACTAGCTGTGAATCACTTGTAATCCTTACATTTTCCAACTTCATTTCTATTGCGAACTTCAGGGCATGTACCATAGCTTCATATTTTGTTTCATTATTTGTGGATGATGTAAACTCCAATATGAAGGAAAAAGCTATTTTGGTGCCTTCTGGCGAAATCAAAACAATTCCAACTCCGTTTCCTTCCCCATTTGATGATCCATCCACCAATATTTCAAATCTATCTGTCTCTGTTAATAGATCTCTTGGATTTCCATGGTCTTCTTCTACATCCATCATTTCTTCCACAGCTTCATCATCTTCTAGAGGAAATTCTTCTAAGAAATCTGCGACAACTTATGATTTGGGTGAAGATAATATTTTATATTTGATTTTGAAATGTCCTACTTGTGCATTCCATCTCTCAACTCTGCCTGATCTTTTTGAATTCTTCATTACTAAATTGGCACCTTTGTCAACACCCTTATTTTATGTTCCTGAAAATATATGCGAAGTTTAAAAGTTGCATAAACTAATGCCAAAATTAATTTTTCAATTTTTGAATAATTTTTCTCTGCAACATTAAAGGTTTTGCTGATGTAATAGATTGGTTTCTCAACACCTGCATCTACTCGTAATAACACAGCACTTAATGCGTGCGAAGTTGTCGCAAGATAGATTAACAATTCTTCTCCTGATTCTGCTTTTTGCGAAATAGTTATATTCGTCAGATGTTCTTTTAACTATTCCTTCGAAATATCTAAAGTTCGTCCCCTTTTTGAGTATGTTGAAAAAATGTTTACATTTGTCTGATGATCGCGAAGTGAACCTTCCTAACGAATCTAAGAGCCCATTTAACTTTTGTACATCTTTTACTATCGCAGGTGTTGGCATGTCACGAACTGCTTGCACTTTCTCTAGATCAACTTGTATTTCTTCTTTTGATACAATGTAACCTAAAAAATTTCCTGACGCAACCCCAAAGATACATTTTTCTGGATTCACTTTGGTGTTAAAATGCCTCATTTGTTCAAAAATTTTCCTCAAATCTTGAACATGATCTTTTGCTTCTTTACTTTTTATTAACATATCATCCACATACACCTCTAACGTTTTGTGTATCCATTTCGCAAACACTTTCTCTACCATCCTTTGGTATGTTGCTCCAACATTTGCAAACCAAATGGCATTTTTGTATAACAATATAACCCTCTTGGAGCGAAAAAAAGCAAAGTATGCTCAGGATCTTCTTCAACGAGAGGGATTTGATTGTAGCCTTTATATCCGACTAGAGAAGATATTCTATCATTTCATGCCGCTTTGATTCGACCATTTGTGGAATATCTGTAACAGAAAACTATCTTTCGGACAAGCTTTATTTAGATCAGTAAAGTCTATACAAATTCTTATCCCCTTTTTCTTCTTTGGAACCACAACCATGTTTGCTATCCACTCCGGATATTTTTCTTGTATTATAATTCCTGCATCAAGCATCTTCTGCAATTCTTCTTCTATTTGGGGATGATACGTTGTTGCGATTTTTCTGATTCTTTGTTTGAATGGCCTCGCATTTTTGTCAATCTCCAACCTATGACACGCCACCGACGGATCTATTCCAGGCATCTCATCCATGTTCCACGCGAAAATATCTTTATAATCTCGCAGTAGACCAATAGTTCTTTCTTCTTCATCTTCCTCCATCTTAGTCCCAATTTTTAGTATTTTGGGTTCTTCTTCGGTTCCAACATTCACTTCCTTTGTTGGTTCCGCCGCAGTGTAACTGGTCTTAGGTTCTCCCATAGGTGTTGGTTCTTTTATCTCCTTCGTAAGCTCATTCCCTTCTCCCGAAATTTCGCTGGGTATTCCTTTTCCTTCCTCTGCTCTTATCATATAATTTCTAAATTCTTCTTCTTTCTTTGCCTCCTTCGCCATTTTTCTGTGATGTTTTCACTTCTTTACACGTCCTTCATACTGCTTCACTTGAATTTGATAACATAATTTCGCTTTATCAACATCCCCTCTAATTTCACCAATCCCACTCGGCATAGGAAATTTAATGCATTGATGTAATGTTGACGCTACGGCTTTGATTGTGTGTATCCATGGCCTTCCCAACAACATGTTGTATGGTGATTCCATATCCACCACACATAGTGTCACTCGTGTTTCAATCTCTCCTAGCAAAATTCGCATCTCTATTTCCCCTTTTGGTTTTGTTGTAGATTTGCCAAAACCATGAATATGATATGTTGAAAGAGACATCTCTTCATCTTTGTACCCCATTCCTTTGTACGCATGGTAAAACATTATATCCACCGAACTCCCTGTATCCACCAAAGTTCTGTTTATTGCCCATTCTTCCATAGCTTTTGCTGATTTCCCCTTTTCTTTCCGTGTGGTTACTGTGATTACCAAATGAGATGTGTGGCTCACATTTTCTCTTGGTATCTCTGCTGTTGTGAATGTAATTTTCTGTTTTTCCCAATCTTTCAAGGGTGATACCTTCTCCTCCATTCTGATTTTCTTTCCTTCAAAATCTCGTTTATGTATTCTCCCTTTGATGTTCTCATGGAATTCATTAATCATTGTTTTTGTAATCAAACTACACTCCAGCCTTCTGTTGCATTCCTTGATTTTAATTCTCTCTTCCTTAATTGATTTATCGATCTTCTTCATCATTTTCTTAATTTGAACAATCTTAATAACGATCTTTAACTTTATATGCCAATCCCTGTTTCTAGCGCCAATATGTAGTAGCAGGAAATCCTACAATACATCCCTCACAAGAATTCATAATAATCAACCCATCTTTAAGATCCACAATCACACTTTTTATTAATTGAGTTAAAGAATTTTACAAAGAGAAAATGAAATCAAG
Source organism: Papaver armeniacum (assembly GCA_023531295.1). Classification (NCBI taxonomy): domain Eukaryota; kingdom Viridiplantae; phylum Streptophyta; class Magnoliopsida; order Ranunculales; family Papaveraceae; genus Papaver; species Papaver armeniacum. Next base: position 122,217 of record JAJJWW010003650.1, read on the forward strand.
AATACAACTATTGCTCTAGACTTTCTCTCTCCTCAAAACTTTCCCTCCATTCTAAAAAGATCTCTCCCCTTCTCCCAAGCCTGTTCGGCTCTTTATATAGGATATTACATAGTGGATGATAGCTAAGATGTCCTTTATTTTCGGATCTGGCTTGCAATATTCTCGCAAGCATACAAATGTTAAACTTCCAACACTTCTAAATTTCGCTAAGTCTTCACATCTTTCTCGTGTTTAGGCTGGCGTCATCTGTTGCGTCATTTCTGTAATCATTCTGCGACATCTTCGCAGTGTGTTGTTCAAAGGTTTCGCAAAGGTATTGATGTTGCGATATTCTGATCCTACAATTCTTTAATAATGAAAAGTGTGATCCTACTATTTCAAAGAACTCAAATTTTTGAAAAGTTGAGATCTAAAGACAATTTTTTTTTAAAAGACAAGGTTTTAAAAGTTGTGATCTTTCCTCTAAGTTTTCAACCCAAATTTACCCTATACAAACAGTAACTCAAAGTGTGATCCCATACCATTTCTTCACCTGTAACTCAAATCCAAAAACTGATATAAAAAGACAATGTCTTAATAAATTCATTCCATGTCCGAATCAAATTCATTCAATGTCTGAATCATTTCTGAACCACAAACTAACAGAAAAATTACACATTGCTGCAGTCTTACTACATAACATTCTGTACTGAGTCTGCTGAGTCTATCAATTTAAAGACCAAACATACTGATTTACAGCTCATTACATGAATGATAGTTATACTATAATGTACCTTTAGCCTTTCATGAATTTTTTGGTCTTTCTTCCTTTTAGCACAATCTTGTTAGGCCATGCAACTTGAACTCCGGCTACATCAACAACTAGACAGTAGTTTTGGTTCAGTGATGTCTTCGAAGGAGAGAAATTTGTAGCATTAGAAGTCGAGTAAGCTGCTGCACTTGATCCACACCATACAGGAGTTCATGAGCTTGAATGTTTCAATTTTGAGGTCCCTGGAAGCATAAACAAGTCATAAATTCTAGATTTTGACAACTACCGACGGATAAATTCAAAATATGCAATGTTCTTGTGCCTAAAGTTCATAATCAACTTTTACAGGAACACCACCAGGAAATGTTTTCCCCTCTTTAACCAAATTTAACAGAATACCAGTTGATGGTGAAACAGGAAATTTCTTTACAATTGCTAATCTATTGTTCCCAAAAGCAAAGAAGAAGATAATAAGAATTTTCTTTCGGTCTTCTGATAGGCCTGCAAGCATTTTTATCATTATTCCGAAATTAGTCCTAACATCTAAGCTTCTCAGAACAAACAAAAAATTTGACCATACAGTTCAGGTATTCATGGGGCGAACTGACTAAATGCAAAAGAAGACAATTAAGCTACAACTCCATCCCCCGTTTAAGCGTTACCTGAAGTCGCCTAGAACACTCCCTTGCTGCAACTTCCATCTCTCATGAACCAACTTCTTTACCGGGGGACCATAAATGTGCATCCTTGTAATGGTGCCTATGTGCTCTCCTTGGATAAGTTTTATGATGTTGTCAGTAGCATTTGAAAAAAATAAAAAAGGGAAAGGAAAGCTTAATCAGGTACGCATTTGTGAATTAGAATAAAGAAAAGTAGTTACTCATGATATTGAACTTGTAACAAAAAGGCTCAACTGTTGTATACCTGGAAATAATGACGGGGACACTGCAGAAGCTGCATATACAACAACTTTTACTCTAGAAGCCATACCTCCTCTACCTACCCTGGATTTGTCGCCAAATGTAAGTTCTCCTTGATGCTTTTATTTTATGTATGAGTGTAGCTCACCAGGAGAGCCATCATACAACTAAATATATACCAATATTAGATATAATCTGAAATTAAGAACCCATGACATCGCCACTGGCACTGCCTCTAGGATAATGTCATAATTTTGCTGCTAGATTAGACAGTATGATACATAACGATATTATGTACCTTAAACAAGGGTCGTACGTAGACTTGACTGCATACACTCGTTTTCCAATTCCATCCGCTTCTCAGACATCTCTTCGCTATCTCCCCAGACATTTTTCAGGTAGTGTGGTAATTTTTGGTGAGTTAGAGGTGGCTTTCTCGGATTTTCGCACTGACGTACCTCCAGATGCATTAATGAAGGCCAATGCACAGTATTACATATTCAAAAGTTGTAAATTTATTATCAACAAGTGTAATTCCAGAAGCCAAGTCACCATTAGGTACAACAAGGAATAATTTCTAATCACCTAATCCAGTATTCATGTACCTCAAGAGACATCCACTAATAGGTACTCCATATACTAAGTCAGAGTGAGTTGCAAATGATTTCCACCTCAATTTCTCACTGAAACAGAAATAACCACAAATGAACATATGAATCACAAGAATTTTTCTCCAAAGATCAAATCGATCTCTATAAACAAACCAATCTACCAAGTAAAAGTAAAAAACGAACCAACCTAAATCAGAATAACCTAAATCAAATCACACAAAGCAGAGATAGATTCATAATTTAAAGTGTAATAATAAATCAAACTTTACCGATCTTCAAAACAAATTTCACCCCAGGTTTAGATCGCATAAGCCTGCAGAAAAATAATATAGAAATTGTACATCAAAACAAATAAAAATGAAACCCTAAATTCAAATCCCAACTACAATGTCGAATCAAACTACATATATAATTCAAACTACAGAGGAAACCAGTTGAATCCTACCTGAATCAAAATGAAATTAACGATTTCGACGAAAACTCGAAATCGTCACTTGAATTTGTCTATGAATTGATCGAAGAAAACTGGAGAGATGAAGGAAGAGAGACATAGTGAGTTTTCAAGTGAAAATGAAAATAGAGTTAAAGACTGAGAATTCGAGGTTTTGCTATAAGACCCCCAAAATTAAGCGGGGCTTTCTTTTTTTTCGAATCCTGTTATTGGGGCTTCAAATGGGTGAGTTTTTTGGGGCTTCATGGGGTCATGAAATAGTAATTCATAGCACCCATTATCTTATTTTTTTGTAATGCCTAATCTACCCTCAATAGATCAGTGCTAATTAAATTGATTAAGCTAACTAATCAGTATTAGTGAATGGATTAAACTAATTAAATCATTAATTTTTTGCAAATCATAATTTGATTTTGTCGGATTTTGAAGAAGGAAAAAGGGTGATTTAGGTGAATTTTTTTTGAAAAACTTTGAAGAAAAATGATGAAACCCTTCGTCAAAATACTCATGGAAACCTTATAATCAACTCCCAATAGCAATTTTATCGATTCACATCCGTTAAAAATCAAAACAAAATATGAGTTTTTTACTTTTTACGGCTAGGAAAATGTGTCGAACCAGCCGTAAACAGATAACCACGGTTGGAAACTGAGGAGCTCCCAGCCGTAAATACAAATAACGGATGGGAAGTGAAGAACTTCTGGCCGTTATATTGCCCAGAATCACCGAGTCTATTACGACTGGGTTACATACATAATACCTAGCCGTAACTAGGAGTCCATTGCTTTTTTGGTTATCAAAGTAATATACGGCTAGGTACTTCCCAACAGTAAATATATACGTATGGGTTTCCTAGACGCTTTTCCAATTACGTATAGGAAATTGATAGGTCGACCAAGCCGTAACATAAAAACCTACAGGTGGTGTGGTATATTCGGCTAGAATATCCTAACCGTAAACATATATTTACGGCTAGGATTTCCTAGTTTCCCAACCGTGTACCTGATTTACGGCTAAGACTTTAACATTTCTCAGCCGTAATGAGCTCTACTCCTTGTGAAATGAGTATATAGGTGAAATATTTTTGGATTGAATATATACTTGCACTCATTTTATGACCAGATAATGAACTTAGTCATTTTATCACTTTATACTCGGTCCTAAACTGAGTACGAACTTATACTCTTTTCGGAATCGAGTATAAAGTTGTACACATTCTGAAATCGCGTATAAAATTATACTCATTTTGAAATCGCGTATAAAGTTATACACATTTTGAAATCGGGTATGAACTTATACTCATTTTGAAATCGAGTATAAAATTCTATAATCGAGCTATAGAATCGAGTATGATCTGATATTCTTTTAGAAATCGAGTATAAAGTTACTCATTAATAAACTAGTACTCATTCCAAGATCGAGTATAAAATTAAAATGCTAATATTTTCATTTGGAATTTTTTGTCAACTTACGGTTAAGAAATTCTAACCGTAAACAACATCTACGACTGGGAATTTTAATTTTCCCAACCGTATTTCTGATTTACTGTTAAGAAATCCTAACCGAAACCCAACCTCTGTTTTTATTTTCTTTTCCTGCTTATCAGAATCGCTTACGGTTAGGATTTCCTAACCGTAAACAATATTTTACGTCCGTGATTTTTAATTGTCCAAACCGTAAACCAAATTAGGGCTAGGAAATCCTATTTTCTAAGACGTAAAGTATGATTTACGGTTGGGAAATTAAGAACTCCCAACCGTAAACAGTTTCAGAAATTTATTTTTTAAAACTCTATCGAAGCATTTTGGCAATCGAAAGTAAAGATAGATGGTGGGTTTTCTTAGTTTTTTGTTTTTATGACATCGTGATGCGATGGAGAAGAAGAAAAGAGGAAAAAGAGTAATAGATCTAAGTTTTTTTTTATGATTATCATCTTCATCATGATGATATCATGATCATCATGATATATGATTAAGAAGAGGAGAAGAATGAGAAGATAGTTGATTAAAAAAGTTAGATTTTGATTGATTTAAGGGTAAGGGTATTTTTGATATTATACATGGATGAGGTCTCCCCCTATCATGTTTTGGTTGCAATTAGTATTTTAAGCCCCCAAAGTCCCATCCCCCTACAGCCCCAATAATAGAATTCTTTTTTTCCCTGATGGAACCTGAAGGTCTCCCGTTCGATCCATACCCACCATAATTGTTTTTTTTTTTAATTTGTCAGAGACAGATTTTGATCACAAAATTATATTGAAAGTTGTCAAATGCTCCAGTTGTAACATCACACTTTTTAAAATCTATGAGATGTATGGGCGGGTCTTTATTTCTAAGATCACACACACTATAATATTAATGGTCTTTAAGTTTTAGCCCTAAAAAGACCACAAATGTTCATAAATTGTGATGTTTAGTGCGTGGTCTACAACACTTTTTGTTGTAGTGAAACTTGTTTTTCCCATATTATTACAGTTTTTATCCCATCTATTTTGGCCTTCTCTGAAAGAAAGCAAGACCAGTCCGATACCAGAAACTGCATATGGAATATAAGAGTAAACATTATTCTAGGACTGTGCTAGTTTTTTTTTTTTGCAGACTAAACTAGATTTTAGATTCTTCTCGCAGTTTCAACTTCCACTTAGTGCATTCGATTGTGTAGGATGGTAAAGTTGTTGAAAAATATTTAATAAAAAATTAAAACAAAGACTTTTGTACTCCTAACTTCCATATATAGTGTCTGATCCTCCCAGTTGTTGAGAAGGAGGACGCATAAAACAATAGAATTATGTTATGTTGTAATGAGCATACTTCGGATCATCATGGATCATGAGATCCTTTGCCTTTAATTCTTGTTTGAATTTATCTATACCAACCTTAATCCTATTTATCATAGTCTTGAAGATACCTAGGCCAAAAAAGAGAAAAAGAAAGATTATGAGAATTAGAAATGCATATGTATTTGGTAAAGGATCTTGAAAAGATCATGCAATATTTCTTACGGAGTTCTTCAGCTACAACTACGAAAAGAAGTTGGGTGGTTTCATCCCGAGTTGTTCTTCCTAAGTTTAAAGGTGGAATTAAGACTAAAAAGTCGAGGTTAGTGAATAAATCCCTCTGCCGCAAATGGATTTGGAGGTAAAGTGGAAATAAAAATTCTCAATGGAGAAAAAGACAAATTAGTGACGATACCTTGAAGGAAAGTCTTTCAGTCCAAATGATAAATTTTTCAAAAGAATTATTGTCTTTCTTTCTTTATTGTCAATGCCCGGACTAGGGCTGGTTGAAGCCACCCCTAGCAAAAGATATTTCGCTTACTTAGTAGTAAATAAAAGGCAAATTTTCGTCAATCCCAGTCCAATCCACCCCACAAGAGAAAGAAATATTTGACAAGCCCAGTCCAAGCCACCCATGAGATTCCTTTTATGAGAAAAGAGAAAGAAACTTTCTTCCCATCTCTTAGTTTGAGCGGGATAAAGATAGGGAAAGCAAGAAAAAACATATGCTAGGTAAGGAGATACGATTTGATGTCATATATTAGGTGATCAGGTGAAATTCGATCAACTTACTTAATTTCATGAATGGGGATGGGATTTTCTTAATTTAAGAACACTATCACTAGGTTTTTTGGTTTGTAAATTGTAACTTCGTATGATTGAAAAGCTGAATTTTTCAGTTTAATTTTTTGATGTTAATTGGATTAGTGGTTTAACCTGATTTTGTTGATTCTTCTGATTTGGGGATTTTATTTGGATTTGTAAGGAATATTTCTTTTAGGGTTTTAGTGGGTACTTTAGATTACTTGATTGTTCGAGTCCTTATGAGAATTCGCAGATTAAGTTACTTAAATATCGTGCTCAAATTCCACAATCAACATGGTTGTTTTGGAATGGTAAAAGAGTTTTTTTTGGTCATGTTTTATGGTATCTCCTCCAAATTCTTTTCTATTTAATCTATGACATTGTGTTGCAGGGTGAAGTCTAATACCATACATATAAATTTACGTTCCCACTTTTTTCACGGGTAGCAGAAAGTTGCTAGAGTTGAAAAGTGGAACTGAGATCAGAGGTGTTTTACGTTTATATCATATGTATTTCTATTTGTTTTATGTGATTTGCTAATTATGCATTGAACCCGAAGAAATGTGTACCCAAAGAACTGAATTGGACAACTTAGACATCAACTTTAAGCAATGGAAGATTCATATTGTGTGACTTTTCCTGTTTCAACGTCAGAAAGTTTTTCTCCATAATGAAATTGGTTAAATCACCTACTCGTAACAAAATAGATACAAATTTTCTTAGAGATTGATTGCATGATTACTGTACATGGAACAAGTCATCGCAGGACCGATGTTCGTTTAAGAGGTAACCTCTTTGTTTTGCCACTGCGCAAAAAAAAATAATTTCAAGCCACCCCTAGTCTTGAATCCAGGTTCCGCCACTGACTATATATTCAATTTATCAAGGTTTAAGCTTATTTTGTTAACGACGTGATATCTAGTTATGAGATTTTAAATCTAATTGGGGTTTAAATAAGCATGAAGTGGGTGCAGTTGCAAATTTACTACAGCTTCTTGAAAGCTTTGTCATTTCAATTCATAATTCTTCTCTTAAAGATGACACAAAATTTAAGTTTGGTTATGATTTTTCAGTTGCAAGTTGTCATTCCTCTCTTGACTAGAAAGTAACCCGTGCTACGGACCAGGCAGATGCCTTTTTGCGTTGTTCGTGTTGTTTAATAGCTCGTCCGGTTAGCCGATTTGGGTCTCCTTTTTTTAATACGGTATGTTGAAAATTAATTCACAGCTCCACATATTATACAACGTTTGTCATCTGTAATTGGGACAAACAAAAGGAATAAGTAATTTCCCATAGGCCTAATTAAATGCGGTACCTTGACCTGTTATAAAAATCAATCATTAAAAAAATCAACTTTCAAGAGTAGGATTTAAAATAGTTTACATGAGTGTAATTTCCATAACAGAACATATTGACCTAACTCGCATCTAATAGCAATCCAAGTAGTTTGATTTGACTAAGTTAACTTAGAAAATAATGCCAAAACTATTATACAACCCGCAAAGGGACAACTACACAAATAGAGCCCAACGAAGGCCTTTGGATCTCATGATGACATACTCACGCTACAACAATAAGCAAAGGAAGTAGCATCTCCCTCTTATACCTCAAATTTCAACCTTTCTCATGGTTCGGTCAATAAGCTGACCACTTGTCATTCATAAGGAGTAGATGTGGGTTCACAATGATGTCCGAGGTGATGGTGGCACTATGGGATATCTTCTTGTGTGCATGTCATGCCGACGGTTCCATTCCTACTCATAAACTTGAATAAAACCTAAGGTATTCTAACAAATGTTATATTTACTTTCACAAACCCAAAGCCATAAACATTAGTTGTTTCAGTTTGAGAATTACTACATTTGAATAATGACATACCCGATCGCTATTCAGCTTTCATTGTGCCTCATCTTTGGCACCGTGGACACATTGTTTGTAATGGAAGCTTGCCCTTGTCGAGGACTATCCCGTGTAGTGGTGCAGTCTCTCTCACAATGACATCCTCACCTGTGACCCTTGTCCCTTGATTCAGAAAACAAAAGTATTATTGAAACCATCAGAATTAAACACATCATAGTGAAAGATAATGGAGCGATGGTTCTCATATGCTAACATGAGGTGCAAGGCCGTCGTTATCCAATTTGTTCGTAAAAAGCTATGTCCCATTCCCTGTTACATGAGCCGAGTTAGAGGAACAATCATACTTTTTTATATTTTATGGAATTAAGGCTTTAACAAAAGAATACACAATCAAATTCAGGTGTCGAATTCCTACAGGACGTAGACCTAACACCATATAATAAGCTTACAAAGTAACAATTCAGGCATGAAAATGGAGTAACATTTTCTGGAAAAGCAAAACTAATAAAAAAATCAAAAAGAAATCCAAGTACGGCCATAACATATTACGGAACCGATAAACTAAAAAAAATGAGTAAAAAATAAACCGTACCTTAATTTACTTTTTAAATATTATCAACCTTTGATGGCGGTCGAAACAGATGTCAACGTTAGCATATTCCCGCATCATCAAATAATGCCATCTTCACCGAAACCCTTGTACCTTTTGGCTAAGGGAAAGAAAAGCCTTACTCAAATCATCGAGTTAAGTAACATTGCGAAGATAATAGAGCAATAGTTCTAAGAGAAGGTGCAAGGCCAAACATTCCACAAATTCTCATATTAGATAGAATTCACTTGTGTCCATGAGGAAGTATGCCATATAATTTAGCGAGCAAACATCGAAATGACGAAATATTCAATTACCGCTTTATCCTCGTGACACGGAATCTCAACACACCCCCGTAAGGATATAACGATACTAAGTTGTTAGTCTGACTTTTGCCATGTTGCTGTAAAAAAGCCTTGTGGAATTTTTTACTATTATTAGTGACATGGTTTAACTAATTTCTTTCACCAAAAGTTTGAAACCTACTAAAGCCTCCAAAATAGCGAAGCAAAAAGGAACTTTACAAAGCTTAATCGCAAACCCTAGAAATGAATCGGTCACATGAAAATTATATCTCACTATCACTTGCAGACGGGGAAAAATAATGACTCAGGCAAAGATTTTGTTTTCATCAACAATCTAAAACAAAATTAATATTAGAGATAAGATTTCAAATGTTCATTCGATAGTGAAAGAGATAATGGATACCTCAAATTTAGGGAAAGATTTTTGAAGCTTCTATCCATGTCTCCTATACAAATAGCTCTTCAGTTTTACTAACTCCCTTTGATCTAAAAACAAAGACCCTTCCGCATCTCCCATTTTGGAATTGATGTATATATTCTAACCTAACAATTGATTCCAATCTCTATCAAAATTTAGCTAACAAATCCATAAATTAGGAATACCCTTTGAAAAGCATATACCTTCGGATTTGGAGGCTCTGTAGCTACAAATTTTGAGGTTTCTTTTAGTCCTAGCACGAAATTTGTTGACTTAACTCTTGCTTCTCCGTTCAAGAATATGGTTTATAAAAAATCTGCACTCATCACCGTTTTCATTATTAGGGTGGATATTTTGAGAGAAATGGATTAAAAACTAAAAATTGCGAGAGAAATCAAAAATCAAACTTACCTTAAAAGTTAAAACTTTAAACTCTGATTCCTTCCATGATTATAGATTTGTCTATACAAAGATTTGTATTGATTACAGTGAGCAGGGAAAAGGAAAAATTTGCAAGCATCTTGGATGATCGAGATTACCTTAAATCAAGGTTATCCATGGTACCACAAACCAATGGAGTGAAAATTAAAGATGAATTTCTCGCATTGTCTTTTCCACAAACACTTAAATTGCATTAGGTTACTCTCTCAAAATAAACGAATTTCAACACAATTCTATCTTCTAAAAAATAACACAATGCTACGACTGTTGTACATTGAATTCAAGACGTGAAAATATTAATCTTTATTAATTCAAATAGAACTTTATCCAAATGAGAATCGGAACACCGAAAGAGAAAGGAAAATATATAATTACCTGTCGCATTATATCAAACATTGTAAGAAAAAAGAGTGCACCCAATTTTTAATTAGTAATTGCCCTTAACATATCAATTTGAAGGAATTAAGAAAAATCCACCTAAAAATTAATACAATGGAATTGAAATATGCTTAACAAACGTAAAAACGAAACTGAAAAAATCTAAAACAAAACAAAATTTGAAAAATCAAAACCAACCTATATGTGAAGTGAAGATTCTTCTCTGCGCGTGAATATCGAAGTTGCTGTAGTTAAGTTGTTGGGATTGATTGCGATTGTGAAGAGCAAATTTTGAGAGGATTGATCAAACCAAACATCGGTTGTGAGAGTTGCAGAGGTTTTTTTTTTGCTTTTTTTCTCGGCAGTTGCATTGAGATAGTGGGGCATAGGGTTTAGTGGGAGATGCAAAGTACTCGTGGCAAAGTACTTTAGATTCATGTGGGGCGAAAATGAAGGCAAAAGCTCAATTCACTAATACTCAAACCACAGTTGTCCACATCAGATTTTTGTAGGGTCAGAATTAATAAGAATCAAGTATTTAGATTCAATTATCATCTTGTTTGATGTGGACGGTTTTATTTCTTTTCTGTGCAAACAGATCTGAAACCCACAATCCCCATTGAAGATGTTTTTTCCGGTTTTGGACACTTTGCTAAGAGGGTGCTCCAACTTTGGATATTTTGCGGAGACCAGGATTTTAGCATTTGCCTCTTATGTGTATAATTGTCCGGGAAACATATAACCGTTTATTCTTGCACTTCCCTGAAACTAGAAAAATTTGGCATCACTTCTCGAAAAGTTTTGGTGTAAAATGGGTTTTGTATAAAATATTAAGGTTAATCTTCAAGAACGGTCAAATAAGAATTGCAGCAGCAGGGTAAAGAAGATCAGAAGGGTATTACCCTTCGCATTTTAATGAAATAATTGGAATGAACGCACCTCCAGACTTTAAAAACACTGGAATGGATATGACACAGTTAATTATCTTTGTTAAATGCACTTTGTTCAATTGGTCTTTACATTCTATGTTATTTGCAGGTTACTGTTTGAATACCTTGATTTGTACTAATTGAGAAGTCATAGTTTGTAACATTTATTAGTTTTTAATCAAATTTGGCAATTTGCCTTCTTTTTTTTTTTCTCTCAAAAGAGAAAGAGACAAATTGTTAGCCATACTCGCAGATTTTCTCTGCAATCTTTGGCGCCTCAAGCTGGTCTTGTCACTCTTGCTTTTCAACCAAAATAGAAGGGATAAAATTGTAATAATATGGAGAGAGAAAAACAGTTTGCTAGGGGCGCATACCAAATTACACGGGGGTGTTCAAATCCAGTCAATCATGTTCATGTGTTTGCAATAGTTTTTGTTTTTATAAATTTGGTACACCCCTGTGTAATTTTCGGGACACCCCCTAGCAATCCTGAAAGATACGGGCTTCAAATTAGAAGTACCAGTATTTCTATAAATTAGAAGTACTAGTATTTGTTCTTGAATCAAACTCTCTGAGCAACCAAAAAAACTTGGAAAGAAAGAAAGAGATCGAATTTACAAACCCTAATTCTCTATAGCGATAATTCTTGAATTGTATAATGCAGTGATCACCATTCTTCTTCCCTCATTCAACTCTGTAGCAAAAGAAAAAAGCTCTCTGAAAAGAAAAGCATGGAAGATAAAGGCAAGGGCAAGAAGATTGAAGTGAGTCCTATCAGCAGTAAATCGAGGTGGGATACAATACTTGGGTTCATAACGAGTTCAGATGATGATGCTTTCTTGAAGAAATTAACGGAGGAAAAGGAAAAAAGAAGAAGAAAACATAAAGATGAAGATTACGAAGATAAACAGATTCTTGAATTTAAGAAGATGGGTTTAAGTTCTCTTGAAGGCGTGAAGTGTTTTGTTGAAAGGGAGATGCAAATGGAAATACCAGATTTAAATAAACCACCACCAGCAGGATTATTACTGAATGAGGTTGAAGGTAGCTGCAGCAGCAGAACGGTTGAGGAAGAAGGATTCATTCCCTGGAAGACCCATATTCCGAAAAAGAAAAGAACAATGCCCAGAGAGGAGGAGAATGAGGAGGAGGTTTCTAGTTACATTCAGAAGAAGACCAATAATACCTCCTTTCAATGTCTTCAAGGGAGTTCTTCTACATCAATGAAGCGTCAAAAAGTGGAAGAACACCGCGTAATACACGCCCCTCACCAACTTAACCAAGATCGTCAGTACTATGATCAAATAACGAAGAAGATCAAAAAACCGCAGGGCGGAGGGGTTCAGACTGCACAGTTGATTCCTGATCACATAAAAGAAGCAATCGATGAAGTTGATGGTACAAATATAACGTGGTTAACGGAGAAAGTTCTATACCAAAGTGACATTAGAACAAGCCAGAATAGGCTATCTCTGCCAACTGATTGTTATGCCTTGTTAGATAGCATCATGACAGATGATGAAAAGATGATATATGATGTATCATATAATAAGAAAGGATTGAAAACTAGATTGATTGATCCAATTCCAAGAGTTTGGGATATTGATTTCAAGTACTGGCCTAGTCTTGGAAACAGGGTTTTTACAGGTAACTGGAATAAATTGGTTGCCGAATTGGCATTAGTTCCTGGATGTAAGGTGCAAATCTGGTGTTTCCGTATACCTGCTGGTCCAGAAATGAAACTTTGCTTTGCCATAAACATTGTGAGACTACAGCAGAAGCAGCACTGGAGCCGGAACCAGAGAGTTGAAGTACTGAAATTTTGATAGAGTAGGTTTTTCTTCTTACTGTCGTCGTTGGTTACTGACACCTTAATTGAGAATCTTTATTTGTACTTTTTTTATCTGCAATTTTGGGGATCATAACTCCTTGTTTAGGCAAGGACTTCTGTTAAATGGCATACCATGAACCTTCTTTTTAAGTAAAAGCAAACTTTGGTACATATCCTTCAGCTTTCAATTGGTCTGTCAGAAATTTGTGTATCTCATAAATTTCTTTAGACTGTAGATGATGTATATCCTCAACAACAAACTTGTGAATGTTACCATCTAATTCTATCCAACTAGCACCCGGTGGCTTCTTATCTCCCTTTTCCTTGACTAATCTCCTCATTCTGATAACATCCTTCCACCTACCAACAGAAGCATAAATGTTTGATAACAAAATGCAGGAACCCGAATTAGGATTCTGGATTGACAGGATAACTTCGGCAATTTTATCAGCCAACTCGATATTCAGGTGAATTCTACAAGAACTAAGCAAAGAACTCCAAATTAATGAATCTGGTGAGATCTCCATGTTTTGAATCAACTCAAAAGCCTCATTGAGATACCCAGCTCGGCCGAGAAGATCCACCATGCAAGAATAATGTTCAATTTTTGGACTCATCCCATATTTATTGACCATATCCCAGAACTTATATCTGCCCTCCCTGACAAGCCCTGAATGATTACAACCCGATAAAACTCCGATAAATGTAACATCATTTGGGTGTGTTCCATTTCTTTCCATTTCTGCAAAAACAGCCAACGAATCACTCCCACGACCATGATATGCTAAGCCTAAGATCATGGCGTTATACAAGGCTACATCTTTATTTGGCGTCTTCACAAAAACCAAGCAAGCATCATTTACCCTCCCACATTTTGTGTACATGTCTACTAGAGCAGCCGCAACAATCACATTCAAATCTAATCCATTCCTAGCCAAGTAGATATGAACTTTTTTACCAAGTTCTAATGCACCCAAACCAGAACAAGCCGACAAAACATTCACCATTGTAATCTCGTTCGGTTTCACAGAGTGCGTCTGCATAAGATCAAACAATCTGATTGCTTCTTCAAATCGTGCAGTTTGAACATAACCAGTGATCATAGCATTCCATGAAACCAAACTATTACAGGACATCCTATCAAAAGAGTCTCCATGCCGTATCCAAATCACCACATCTCGGGTTCATATCCATAAGAGCAGTACCCAAGATTGTAGTTACTGGTATTCGATTAACATCTATAAAAACAGAAACCCACAGTCCCAATTTAGAATCAGAAGGACTTGAACATGCAGAAAGAAGACAAACCATAGTTGTAGAGTTAGGCTCAACATCGTCATCTCCAGAAACAAGCATTTGCAAAAACAAACGAACCATCTCATTTGAACTCCCATTCCTTCCATACCCATTAATCAAAGACGTCCAACAAACAACATTTCTTCTAACAGGCACTTGTTCGAACAACACCCGTGCCTTTTCCATCTCCCCCAAACTAACATAACCAGAAATGATAGAATTCCAAGAAACTTCATCTGTTTCAGGCATTTCATCAAGCACCAGCTGTGCATAATAAATACAGGAACACTTGCAATACATATCAATCAAAGAATTATTTACAAACAAATCATAGTGAAACCCAAACTTTAAAACATGGGTATGTATCTGTTCTCCTAGTTGGATTGAAGAAAGTGTCGAACAAGCCTTGAACAGAGATGGGTATGTGAAATTACTTGGTTTACAGTCATTCTTTAGCATTTCAGAGTACAAGGATATAGAATTTTGAGGTAACCCATTGAGAGTATAAAGTCTAATCATGGAGTTCCATGAGTAATCAGTTGGTGAAGGTATTTGATTAAAGAAAGCACGGGCATAATCGACTAAACGTAGCTCGATGAGTTTGGAAAGAAAATGAGTATGAAGAGCAATGCCATTTACAATGATTTGAGCATGAATTTGAGTGATTTGAGTAAGATTACTAGAGCTTCTAAGAAGGTTCAGAAACATGGAAGAAGAAGTTCGATAAAATCAGAGTGTGCTCCTACTACATTGACCCTAGGATAGAAATTAATGCAAGTTAACCGCATGGACTATGTTGCAGTTTTGAAAAGACTTCTTCTTGGGTTTTCCAATTTAAGAACAACAGGATCTTCATTTAAAGGAGTGGAGCAGCAAAAATACTAGTACTGTATTTCTATCAATAAGAAAAGAAAACACGGGCTTCTCCCAACAAGGGGCGGTGGCGCAGTTGGCTAGCGCGTAGGTCTCATAGCTATATAGAGTGATCCTGAGGTCGAGAGTTCGAGCCTCTCTCGCCCCAATGTCTTTTTTTATTAATGCGCCTTTTTTTTGTATGGAATGAACAACTCTTTCAGGATTGAGAAGAGTTATTGACTCGTTTTCATATTATAAGGAGAGAAATGTTTTGAACCAAGTACCTAGTCACAGTAACAATGCCAGAATCTAAAAGTGAAGAGGTACAATTTGTGTGCAAAAAAGGTTATAGGATTTTTATTTTTAGCTTGAAGAACAACACAATGATCACAAGTCGTGATGTCTTGTTTGATGAAGGTGATTCATGATATTGGGAAGAAGGTAAAATTGAGAAGATAACTGTTATTGTTGATGATGAACTAGAAAATTCAACAACAAATGAAGATGAAGAAGGTGGAGAACTACTTCAAACACCTCCAAATGCAAGACAAGGAGCATTCCCAAGTACAAGTGCATCAACATCACCACCATTGACACCAAAGAAGATGTAAAGGTTGAGTGAAGTGTATGAAATATGTAACTTTTACACGGTTTAACAGGAAAAATTTGAAGAAGCATCAAAAGAACCGGCTTGGATAAAAACTATGGAAATTGATGAGAACAATACATGGAAAAAGTAGTGAGGCCAAGTGACAAAAACAATCTTGGTACAGGGGCGGCATGATTTAGTAGAGGGGCGGCATTCTAATAGGAAAAAAAGGGTCATTACATGATCATTCAAGGTGTCCCTTATAAAAAAAAAAACTGGAAATGACAAATTAACCCTCATTATTGATAGCCTAGTTTAGTAATGATAATCAAGTTTAGTGTTAATGATTAATTTCACTTATATTAACTCAAAATCAAAACCAAAATCAGATTTTTTAGAGTTAAAAAAATAGGAGAAGGTCAATCTCAATCAATTGAAGAAATTAACCAATAAAATGAAGAACCAGGGACACGAAAATGTTAGGATATACTTCTAAATTAGTCCCAACTAGCTTTTTGTTGCTCAAAGTTATCTAAAGTACGTAAAAAATCAATTTATTTACATTTTTGAGCTAAATACGGTTGGAATTTTGCTCATAACCAATCAGTAAATCAAAGTTACGGTTAGTAAAGATGAATTACCAACCAAGAATCGGTTAAATTTGAATAAAACCCAATCGTAAAATTAGTTACGGTTGGTAACTAAATGCTCGATACCAACCGTAACTCAGTTACGGTTGGTAACCAAATGCTCGATACCAACCGTAACTGAGTTACGGTTCGTAAACTAAAATAGTTACCAACCGTAACTGAAGAAAATTCTCAGATATAAGAATATACGGTTGGTAATTGAACTATTACCAACCGTATTAACATCAAAATCTCCGTTTAAAATCAACCGTAACTCGCATAAACCCAGAAATTTTAATTTCAATTTTCATACAAAACCCTAATTTTTGATACAAAATTAACTTAAATCCAACACGATAAACTAAACCGTAACTGGGTTTTTCCAAATATTTTTCAAATTGCCGATTAATCGAAGACGATGAAAGTTTCAGTTTTAATGGAGGTTACGGTTGATGGAAGAGAAGAGAAGATGAAGAGGAAGATGAAAAAAAACTGATTTGATTTTTTCTGATTCATTAGGTTTCAAAAAAATTGATTTGATTTTGGTTGATTTAAGGTGAAAAGGGTAATCTAGTCAATTTACATCCCCTTTAGGACATCCCCTAACCAACTAAAAGGACATTATTATCACAGTGCCTCCCCTCTACTAAACCATGCCGCCCCTATACCAAGATTGGACAAAAAATTTATTGGTGTGAAATGGATCTACAAGGTGAAGTACAATGCGGATGGATCGGTTCAAATTCACAAAGCAAGGTTGGTGGCAAATGGATACTCACAACAACCCGGCATCGACGACAATGAGACTTTTGCACCGGTTTCTCGTCTTGACACCATTAGAATGGTGATTTCTACGGCTTCCTAAATAGGTTGGCAGCATTTTTGAATGGGGAACTTCAAGAAGAAGTCTATGTAGAACAACCAAAAGGTTTCGTGATTGAAGGATAAGAAGACAAGGTATACAAGTTGAAAAAAGCTTTGTATGGCGTAAAGCAAGCACCAAGAACTTGGTATAGTGAGATACATGAGTACTTCAAAGTGCAAAATTTCAGCAAAAGCATGAGTGAGCCTACAATATATGTGAAGACACAAGGTACATCAATTTTTATCGTTGTTTTATATGTTGATGACCTAATTTTTACGGGTAATGATATTCATATGGTTGAACAATTCAAGAGATAAATGATGATGAAAAATGAAATGAGTGACATGGAATTGACATCCTTGGTATTGAATTACATCAAAGTGAAGATGGAGTGTTCATTTCTCAAAGCAAGTATGCCGAAAAAGTTTCACAGAATTTTGGTATGCTTAGTTGTAATCCTACATCAACACCACTTGTAGTGAATGAGAAACTCGAGAAATATGGTGGAGGAAGAAAAGTTGATGAGACTTGTTATAGTGGTCTTATTGGAAACTTGTTATACCTTACACATACGAGACCGGATTTCACATTTGCGTCAAGTATGATCTCAAGATTTATGAGTACACCAGCTATCTACATCTTGGAGTGGCGAGGAGGCTACTAGATACATACAAGGAACAATAAATTTTGGAATCAAGTAAACTAGAAATTCAAATGCCAAATTGATTGGTTATTGTGATGGTGACTTGGGAGGATGTATTGATGACATGACTAGTACATCAAGGTATGTTTATTCTCTTGGTTCGGGTATATTCTCATGGGCATCGAAGAATCAACAAGCAGTGTCTCATTCCACAGCGGAAACAGAGTATATTTTAGCATCAATAGGTACTTCTCATGTTGTCTGGCTAAGTAAAATTTTAGAACACATTCAAGAAAAGCAAGAAGAAAGGATTGAAATTTTTTGGACAACAAATTAGAAATTACTATGTCTAAAAATTCAATTGACATTTCCGAGCAAGGCACATCAAGTTCAAATATCTCTTCCTTTGAGAAGTGGTCGAAGAAGGTGAGATTCAACTCAAGTATTGGGGGAAAATCTATGTGAGAATAGTGACTTATGGAAAGAGTGGGTATGGAAAAAAATTAGGATTTCTAGGGTTCGTATGGGAGAAGCTAGAATTCATGATGTTCTTCATGTTCTTGTCTAAAGTTGAAGCAACCATGGCGGTGGAGATTTACGTAAGGAAAAAAAAGAAGCGAAAAACTCTTCGACATATGTCTTGTTGTTTCCAAGTCGTTTATCATAGTTGTTATAATACTAACAACATACACCATGAAATAATCTATAAGAAAATATAAACATCACTCAAGTATGGAAACTAAATCTTATACTGAATAGGGTGACTCCTAGATTTGAAGCTAAGGGATCTTATTTATTGCGTTCGTGTTGACAAACCCTCCATGATCTCCTACTTTTTTAGGAGTGCTCTAGCTAAGTAACATGTGTCGGGAAACCGAGGTTAAGTTCATATCGGACTGTTAAGTTCATATCTTACTAGCATGTTTCCATATATAGAAGTCAATTCCATGAAACATCCTACTTTGGATAACTAGCTCGAATCCTTTACTTACCTCTTTAGATTAACATGATTGATAATACTAGTAGGAATATAACGAATACAATAATAGACAATCATACAAAACACAAGGATTAAGTGGTTTACATATCCTTTGTAGGCTACATCCACGTCCAAAACCACCCCGAAATTTTTTCATTATCATAACAAGTTATTACATCGACACACACCATATAATCAACTATTTATATAACCCACTAGTAATTTTGGTGTGATCTTTAAAATTAAATCATTTATTCTAAATTACATAACGAAGATGTATAGAGGACTAGCAAAGATCAAAAACCAAGAGTTTGCAATACGAAAGCTCTTTGACCATACATTGGTGGGCGGTTATGCTCCACCACCTAGATCTACATATTCATATATCTATTTCTAAAGCATTTGAAACGGTTCATCATTTCCTCATGCTCACCGAATTCAAACTCAATATCCCAATCTCTTATTACTAGCATAGATGTTGTTACTCTCCCTACAAATTACAATATTAATGTTCATAGTAATTAATACTAAAAAAGAAGATCAGACCCAAAAGAACTCTAAACACCCAAGAAGAAGCCTAAAAAGGATCCTCAAATGAATTTTATATGAGCGAGAGTACATAGACGGTGAGTTCCTTAACCATCTTTCTCCTATGATGCTTTCTTAAACATAACAGTATTTAGTTTAAATTACTTTTGAACAACGAAATCCCCCTAGTTATATAAGATTTTTAATACAATAAAAAACCCATGCCATCGAATTTGTTCTTATTGCTCTTATTTATAATTGTGAAGTAAAAGAACTTGAAATAATTTTGCTTGGATGACAATCGACCATTTGTTAAAACTACAAATGTTAATAGTGTTATCATGGACGCCATTAGTGTTGGAGATGTATTGGAGGAGTTCATCACCGAAAGTGTAGTGGAGGAATTTTATCCACCGAAAAAAATCATAAATCCATATGATAATGTTTGGAAGGTGGATCATGATGCAGACGCTTAATAGCCAAATACATAAGCTTTAGATAATAATGTATTTTTCGGTTGTAGGAATATGGTAAGTGAAGTTCCAATAAATTAGCATGCTAAGAATATCGAAAAACTTTAGTGTATGACTGAGTACTCATTTAACTGATATGAATAATGGCTTGGAATGTAATGACTAAATATTTGCTTTCCATACACAATCATTCATGGATATTATTCATAGCATAAAAATGAGTAGTTAATCATACATTAAAGTGAAAAACTTACAAGATAAATTGTTTCCTTCTTAATAGAAGTCACTTGTTCCCACGATCCTAAAGAATTATATAATATTTAATATCTTATCTTTTTTCGATTAGTGTTTTCACTTCAACTCTTTTTCAATACTCCTTTACCAACTTCATAACTTTCTTAGAAACTCTAAGATGAATTTTGCTAAATGGTTGTGTTTCATGAGGAAGAGGAATTTGTGAGTAGTCGAGAAGAAAAAAAATATGTTTTTGGTATTCACATTAAAGTCTACGAACTAGAAAGAAACATTACCATATTGTTTGCTAGGATTACAAGCGACCATTTCTTCTTCCCACCTTTTAAATTATTATTTTTTTATCAAAAAAAATGACAAATGCTATCATATTCTGTTTAATGTTGTTTGTTTGTAGATTTTTACCCTTATCCTTAATAATAGAAAAAAATTTCAACCAATCCTGATAATGGATTCCATTAATAGTAGAAAAGATTTTAAACTAGACGTTGGTTTATTTTCCATTTTTTGATCATCACCGTAAACAATAAAACTCACAACCAAATTTGTTGGAAGAATAAAACCTATCAAATTGTGTACATCCCAAAAGATTGGATGTTTCGGGATCTTTTAAAAATAATTGAAAAAATTTGACATAGAATTTAAATCTACGCACTACATCTACTGCCTCCGGAAAGTTCTTAAAATCCTTTGCAGTCGACAACATCTTTTGTATTATATTCTCAAAATATTAAAATATTTTCTTTTGGAGCCCAAAACTTTTTTTTTTATGGAGTCCATAAATAAGCATTATCAAAGAAGCATTAACTAGTTTCTCTCTCGATCTCGAATTTAATACTAGTACAAGGAGAAGCCTATCACTCTCTCTAGTCTATCAAAAACAATGGGTCTATGACACGTGGTTATTTTTGTTGTTGTTGTTGTTGTTATTTTTTGTTTGGTTAATTGGATTTGCTTTCTTTTGCTAAAAAAAAAAAGAAAAAAAATGATTTGCTTTTTTTTCTTTCTAATATTTATTGCAGTATATACACAAGACAAGATTTAATGAAAAAGAAAACAGTTATACGGATCATCACAGTTTTTCTACTGAGAAAAAAAACAGTTATACCTAAAATTTTATGATTTTATAAGAGGTTTGCAACCATATATTTTAGGATTTGATAAGAAGTTTGGAACCGTATATATCATAATTTGGTGGGATTTCTTTTCCAAATTAGTGGTTGATCTGGATCTATACCTACTATTCGGCTGTCGATCAATTAAGTTGTTGTTATAGTTAAAACTACAAGAAAAGGAAAACAAAGATAACTTGGAACTCTATTTGACTCCATTCTATATCTCCCTCCTTTTAATGAGTGCAAGGAATCAACAAAAACGCTTACCAACTTTTGGTGTATGCACATATTTTTCGTCGCCGGCTTTTTCGTTGGTGAACGTGTTTTTCATTGGATCCGTTTATTTGACAAGCGCCGTTAGATTGTCTCCTTCTCAAACTAAAGTCGTTAGATCCTCCCCGTTAATGGCGACGAGAATGCGTAACCAAAATCTTCACCCAAAATTCTTTTCTTCCTCTCATCTCTTCTCCGAGATCAAACAAAGAGAGAGACGAACTGATATCTAGGGTGTAGTTCGATTTGTTTTGGGGATTTACACGCCTAAGAAATCGATATTTGAAGACTTCAAAAAGAGAAAGAAAGAAAGAAAGAAAGAGGGAATTGGAATAAAGAGAGAGAGGTGAGGAATTGCGATTCTAATTACAAATAGAAGAAAAGATGAATAATCAAATTAAAGTAAGACATGATGATGCACTCTTAGACTTTCTTGCTTCTCTTATGGATTACACCTCTACTGTAAGTGTAACCCTTTTTTTTCTCTCTCTTAAAAATTCCATTAATTGAAAAGAAAAATAACTTGATCCTTTGGTGAGTTTCTGAAATAAGTCTCTGTTAGATTTTGATTTTATGTAGTAGCCATGGATGTTTGTCTTTAATTCTCTTATTTTTTAATATATTGAACAATTATTATTATTTTTACTATATGAATCCGGAAGAAATCAAGTGTGGGTATGATTTTGTATGCTTCAACCATTGCAATACTCAAGGAAAGAGTAGCCGTTGTTTGGCCACAAGTTTGAATTTGCTTTCCTTTTGGGTTGTTAGTGAAAATGTTTGATTAGTATCCTGATGGTTGATGCACTTCCGGAGTAGGCACACATACCCTAATATACCACATTTATCCCTAAGACTCTCTTGATATGTAAAAATCTGGAAACTAATAGATATCACTCTATTAACACATGCACCTGCAGAACCAATTATGACATTGACTCACCGAGTTGGTGCTTTGGCTATTTACAAAAAGAGAACGAAAGCTCGAAGAGTTGGAAACAGTACACATAACATATAAAAGTAATGCACCAGGAATGTTCACTAAACTACTCGCAAAAGCGCGTTATGTATCTTTATATAACATCACATTTGTGATATGTTATCTGATTGTTAATTAGGTAGTTTCAATATAACATCACATTTTTGTATTGGTACATCTGATTCGACCGCCGACTGTTTTCTATTCCAATTATCTTCGAATGCCTTCAAATATAGTTTCATTTGTAAGCATCTATACCATTCACCATGCTCCACCCTCTTCTTTATTTAGAATGAATGAATATAGTGTTTGTGATTGTCTAAGTAATCATTTTACAGTTTCAGTTTTGTTGCAGAGTGGTGTGGCTTTTGCCTCACCGCACAAATGGAAATGAAGTACGGAAATTAGCGTTTGCTAACGTGCAAAACATGTGCTTTCTACTTGTGGTTAGTAGGGAGATTTAAATCGTTGAGATTTTTTTTTTTATTTGAATTTTAGAATGTTTTAGGTTGAACTTTAAATCAAACAAACCATACTGTTATGATTTTAAAAAATGTGTAAAACAGGTCAAAGAATTACCTAACTGCCTTTGGAAGTTGGCACCAATTATATGTATATATATATATATATATATATATATATATATATATATATATATGTTTGTACCCAAAATTACTTTTGGGCACGAAACACGATGAATGGATAGTTTGGAGTGTATTTTGGGTTAGGAGACGAAATGAAGAACAAAATGAAAGACAGAGGTTTAACGTGGTTCGGCATTGTTAGCCTACGTCCACGGACGAATCCCCTTGGGGGAAATGTTTTATTGATTTTTGTATTACAAAGTATGTTTTTCTCTCCTATTCGCCACCCCTTCCCGATTTCTCGCTCCCTCTATTTATACGGTTTCATAAATGGATGAAACTCGTTGGAATTCAACTCGCATAAATGATTGCTTGGCGATTGGTGGACACTGCCGGTCGAACACTCGATCGCATGGGAAAGGACGGCTTGATGGTTGACAGACTTGATGGCTGGCGCGTGGATGAGAGCTGGCCGGGCGCGCATGGTTGGAGACCGGTTGATGACATGATGGTCGGCAGCGTGGATGGAGCATGGTTGGGGACCGGTCCAGCAGTCTGAAGAATTTTTGGCTAGAATCGTTAGCGACATTGCCGCTACAAGACCTAAAATTGGCTAGGGGTGCGGACCGACTTTGATAGTTGACCGACGGTTGACTTTGACTATTGACCAGCCATTGACTTTGACCATTGACCTTGACCGGACGTTGACTTCGATAGTTGACCGACTTTGACCATTGATCGGTATGTGCAGACTCGGTGAGCTACCTTGGTTGATCAAGTTAGTGGGCTTGGATGAGGACCAAAACATGATTCAAGTATCAATTTGGCCCATTAAGTGGTATTTTTACTTATGGTACAAACATCGCCCCCTCTTAACCTCCAACTTGTCAGTTAAGAAAAATTTTGTGTTCCTTAGTCAATGATAAATCTCGCCCCAAGTGTGGACTATTGATATTTAGGTGATTGGAGAACTTCCCTTGTTGTTTATGGAAATCAAGACGCCTCCCAAGAGTAAATTTATGTCAACGTAAATAGAAACGCCTTTGTTGATTGTGGAGATCGTGAATCAAGTCGCCCCCAAGTCTTGTAAAAAACAAGATTCAAGTGATGCAATGTGCTTGATAATGGAGCAGAGTGGTGTTGGAAATGAGCGGAACAACATTGAGTGAAATGTTTGGCAGTACCGGTGATCACCGATCCAGGAGTGACGAAGCAAAATTGAACGCAATAATCGCGATCACCGAATGCAAAGAACGATGAGCATGATTGGCAAAGCTGCGGTTAGTCGACATGCAAGAATCGCAAGCAAAATGGATCGTGATCAGCCGTGATCGACCGAATGCGGCAACAACGAATCGGTTACATCGCAGCATGGCCGCGATCACCGATCACAGAACTCGCGAGCATAGTCGATCAGATCACCAGGATCGGACCGAATGCAAGAACAACGAACGGTTGTACTCGCAATGGGCTGCGATCAGCCGGACCGGCAGGAATCGCGAAAGCATAGCCGAATGCAAGAACAACGAACGGTTAGATCGCAACAGAATGCATCACCGGATCAGTAGGAATCGCGAAAGATAGCCGGATCGCATCGACCGTGGATCACCGAATGCAGTAAACAACGAACTAAGTTGTACTCGCAAAGATCCGCGATCACCGACCGGCAGAACTACTGAGCATAGCCGATCGCGATCACCGTGATCGGCCGGAATGCGCAGAGAACGTTAAAGGCTACACCGCAGCAGCATCGCGATGAGTCGACTGGCAGAATCGCAAGCATAGTCGGGATTGTTGCATCAACCGTGATCACCGGAATGCCAGCGACTAACAAAGTTACGCCATAAAGAGTAGCGATTAATGGACCGTAGCAGATGCCGAGGGACTTGGTTTAAATAAACTCGATAAACATAGGTGTAACAGTTATTTAATAAAACTAGACAAAGACGCTGCGTCCAACCGAGTGCCACACAGATCGCATCGCAAGCGTCCAATCAGGCTGCACTGAAGTTAAATCGGGATCGCATCGCCATGCCCAATCGAGTGCGCAGTTGCTTTTGAATCGAAGTACAAAAATTCAATCAACATAATTATAACAGTTTAACATTACCGAATGTAAAAATTGCATAAAAATATTAGGTGTACGCTCGCTTCTCTTAATCCTACAACTCGTTGGAGGACTAAGAAGTTTGGGTTACACAAGTTTCGATTTTCGTGGAGCTTAACCGGCAATTAGGTGCTATGTAACTTGCCCCTGCGTATGAAGTGTTACACAAATTGCCCCAAAAGAGTAATTTTAGACCACGAGGTGTTACATATCTACTTCAAGTGATGGTCGAGTCATGTTGAAGTGATATGCAACTTGCCCCAGGAAGATAGTAATTGTCATGTCGCTCAATGCTTGCACAAGGGTGCACCGCCTTACAGCATTTTGCTCGCGCATGGGATTTTGAATATGTCCAACACTGGAATTGGCACGCGGGGGGCCAATCCCACTATTCCGGATGCGCGCACTGAAATGTGTGTATCCCTCGTTGAGAAGATGCTTGCCACATTAAAGGTGTCTTACCAAAAGTATGCATGAATATATGAAAAGATGCAAAAATATGTAAATTGTATACTTACCTTATTGAAAATGTTGTCATGACTTCGCCAAGTGATTAGGATGCCCATGGCTATGTATGCTAAGCTTTTAAGCGACGATGATTAGTATAGTTGCCTTAGCGTCTCGCCTCGACTTAGTAATTGATTTGTCTGGTGGACCGGGATGTACCAGCTTAAGTTCAGTTGGATTGAAGACAGTTGCCACACGGATCGAATTTCAGCATGGATCGGGTCGTACAACAGCCGTTGTCAGAAAATGGATTACGAAGAGTTCGATCAAGTGTAGTAGTTATGTGGAAAAGGACGCAATAGCTTGATCAATCGATTGCAGATTCTTGAGGATTAACTGGACTACCTGCAGTTCAGATAATCGATCAGAAAGGGGCAGTTTTAACTAGCGTAACATGTGCGTGTTGAGGTTTATGATTCCAACAGCAATCACGATCTTTGTGTTGTGGGTAGAAAATTGACACCATAACGTCGCGAATATTGAACGTGTAGTGCCCGCATCTTGATAGTGTTTGTCGTGCCACTCGAACCTCAAAATTAAATTTTCCTAACTCGTGTTTTTCACTTCCATGTTGTAGGGAATTGAAAGACGATTCTAACGAGCCAAAAAATCACTCGATTCAGACTTAAAACGAAGAAGTTATTGACGAAACAAGATTTTCGACCAAGCCCTAGTGGGGTGTACATATCCGCAAAGCAAGCGGGAAACGGGCGGAGTAATCCGAGGGCTACGGGATTAAGTTGCGCCGTAGCATTGAAACAAGGCTACGGAATTAAGTTGTACCGAGAAGCACCAAATCGTGACCCGAAGATAATCGCCAAAAAGATCGCCGACATTCCGATGACCCGATTAGGGCGCCAAACAATCGCCGACACCTAAGCCACCGCAGCCCACCGCTGGCCGTTGCTCGCTGGCCAGCTGCTTGCCGCAGCCATTGCTGCTAAATTCAACGCCGGGCTGACGATCGCCACGGCTGGGACCGGGCCGGCTTGGGCCATTACATCGAATATTGATGTTCCAAGTTTGCATCGAATCGTTGCTCAAATTGGAATTTTGATGTATCGTGGAGCATCGAACTTTGATGACTGGTAAGCATCAACGGTGGTTAATTCGGGGCATCGAACTCGATGTAACACGAAGCATTGAAGAGCTCGACGTGGGTGATGGACACCTTTGACGTGGGTGAGCGGAAAGTGGGTGAACGGAACCTCAAGGGGGTGAACAGAATCCAGGTCAGGTCCTCGCCGCCCGGCCGCTCAGGTTGGCCAGGGTTGGCCGGTTTTTTTTTTGTTTTTTCAAACGTTGGCCACGCTTTTAACCTGCTTTTTGTCTTGAAATTTCTAGAACGGTTGTTGGTGGTGTTATCTTTCTATTTGACCTTTTGCAACGGTTTTCTCGGTCATTGTCTTTTTCTTCACAATTTCGAAGAACAGGTTTGTTGAATCATATCTTTCTCATGGAATTTTCACCATGATTTTCTTTGCACTTTTGTGGTCCTTTCTGGAATTTTCTGAGATGCTTTTCTGGAGGTTTTCCCTCGGGTATTCAGGCACCTTGAGATGTGGACAACTTGACCACTTTGCGATCATAACAAGATTGATTTTGTCATACAAAAACTCGAACAGTGGATAATGCTATTTGAGAAGCAATTTTTTCGGACTTTGGACTTGAACATGCTGGACGGATCGAACATCCTCGACAACAACCTTGGTGGTTTTCGCAGGTGAATCAGCTTTGGTGGCTTCGCCATGATCTTGGGCTATAATAATTGTGATTAATCAATCAAGTAAAGAACTGCGATCACCGGACGGCAGTTGATAGAAATCGAAATCGATTGACCATGTCGTGGATCGAATATCCTACAACAGCTTTGATGGTATTTCACTACATCTTTTTGCCGCAGATCGAGCGCCCCAAGAATATTATCATCGATTTTTTGTAGTGATGTGATTTTCGGCGAGATCATAGTAATAGCTTCAAGCAAATCAAACGGCGAATCTTGATTGCAATAGCTGGTTATCAAATCGGATCGTAGTATGTGCGATTATACGGTCAGCAGCCTACGATCACTGGATCGGATCGTTATGATCAAACTGGATCGCAAGCTTACGTACTAATCGACTGGGCAGCAATGACTTTCCGGTGACGCTCGATCGCTTTTTCACGGACCACGATTTTGAAGCATTTTTTACAACTTTTTCAATGGGAAAACACGATTTCTTTTTCTCGTAAGTCCCCTTAGTTCGGCGCCAATGTTTGTACCCAAAATTACTTTTGGGCAAATAAAAACACGATGAATGGATAGTTTGGAGTGTATTTTGGGTTAGAGACGAAATGAAGAACAAAATGAAAGACAGAGGTTTAACGTGGTTCGGCATTGTTAGCCTACGTCCACGGACGAATCCCCTTGGGGGGAAATGTTTTATTGATTTTTGTATTACAAAGTATGTTTTTCTCTCCTATTCGCCACCCCCTTCCTGATTTCAGATCCCCCCTATTTATACAGTTTCATATCTAAACATAAATTACATTAACTGCTCATTCAAGCCACCATCATCAATTCTGTATGAAACAAACAGAGTTAATTCTCCGCATGTATGAAATCGTCGCTTTTAGTCTTTGCATGGTCAAATCGCCGCTTTTAGTATCGCATGGCTAAAATCACGCCTTTAGTATCGCATGGGTGAAACTACTGCAGCTTAGTGCCGCATGGTTGAAATCGCCGCAGATTAGTGCGCATGGAATTCAATGGATGAAACGGCTGAATTCACTCGCATAAATGACACAGACAGGACACT
Source organism: Papaver armeniacum (assembly GCA_023531295.1). Lineage (NCBI taxonomy): Eukaryota > Viridiplantae > Streptophyta > Magnoliopsida > Ranunculales > Papaveraceae > Papaver > Papaver armeniacum. The sequence goes on from JAJJWW010003650.1 coordinate 150,753, forward strand.
TACGGTCGGTCACCGATCGCATGGGCAAGGACTGGCTTGATGGTTGACAGGCGTGATGGTCATGGGGCTTGGATGGAGGGCCGGTCGGGCAAAGATGGTTGAGAGCGGTGGATGTATATGATGGTCGGCGAAGCGTGGATGGAGCATGGTCAAGATCGGGTTGGGACCGGGCCATTTGCAAAGTATAAGAATTTTTCGCTAGGAATTGGTTAGCAAGATTATTGCCGCAAGATGAAAATTGGCTAGGGTGCCACTGACTTCGATAGTTGACCGACGGTTGACTTTGACTATTGACCACCATTGACTTTGACCATTGACCTTGACCTAGGACGTTGACTTGATAGTTGACCGACTTTGACCATTAGTGATGCAGGCAGATTGGTGAGCTACCTTGGTTGACTCGTTAGTGGGCTTGGATGAGGACCAAAACATGGTCAAGTATCAATTGGCCCATTAAGTGGTATTTTTACTTATGGTACAAACAATATATACATATATACTCTTCCACTTTTTTTCTATGAAGAAATGTCCTGCTTTTCATATTTATTATGTTTTTCATATATTATATTTTTAAAATTAAATTATTAACAATGCATATAATAAATATACATTAAGATAATATGCATGTTGTGTTGATTTTGATTATAATTTCTCAATTTTGTTTTTGTACTCTCTTTTATTCTAGGTTTTTGAGTCACCCCATCTAATACTTATATAATTTCACACTGTTAGAATGTTATTTGGCTGAACCCACTGGCATTGGTATGTCAAGTTAGTTATCAAATTTAAATGCCAAAAATATAATTATTAATTTATTCTAGAAGTCTGTTTTGTACTCGATTATGTTATGTAGTTGAGTTCAAGATTACCGATACCTTTGAAAATCAGAAGATTGAATATCCTTCAAGAAATTCATCATCATAGTTTATGGTAAAGTGTGATTTTCGTTTGAAATCTTATCTACTTATCTATCAATTCCAAACATAGCCAAAGACTTTAGTACCAACCATATACGATGGGGATATTACCGCAAGATTAGCTTTTCAAACATTTGTCTTATTTCTAAATGCATAAGTTTATACTTACCATGTATTAGGACACAAGTGGGTATAGTTCTAATGAGTTACCATGTTAATGGTTAGTTATGAAACATTTTTGTATATGAAGATCCCGAACTTCAGTTTACGAAGTGGATTTTTCAGTTCGCGAATCAGCATAGGAAGTTCCTAAATCTAAACTTATAACTTGTTAGTGGATTATATTTTCCAGTTTGCAAACTGTGTTAAGTTTGAGAAGTTACTGAACAGAGAACTTTTTTTTTTACTCCACGGACTGAATTTTTCCATTCGCGATCTGAATCAAGTTTCAGATGTTCCTGAACTCTAAACTCACTTGTAGTTCGCGGATATAATTACAGTTCGCGAACTGTTGTGCAGTCCATCCATGAACTTATTTTGAAAAGAGATACACTTTCCTTCTTTCATAAGGAAGACGAACTTATCAAAGATTAAGGTATCAAAATCTTTAACTAGGCTCTTTGTTAGGAAGCTAATTTTTTCCCAAAATTATATAAAATATGCACTTAGAGGTGAGTTACTTTGGTAAATTACCAGTGAATAATTTATACCACTTATATAAATAAACATTGTCTAGAACATTCTTGACTATATTGATATACTAGGGTTGCAAGAATTATTTGCTATATCTTTAAGCAATCTCACCTTAATAATCATTATACATAAAGGACTTAGGTAACATATACCTTTAATTCCTCTACACGCTTTCTACCCTTGTTGCGAGAGAATCGTTCTCTATAGACCATGTAGTTTTTAGCTAACCCGGTTATGATTATTGAATGAGTTTACTTTAGGGATTTGTGGAGCACAGTTCATCGATAATTTACTTATTGAATCTTTGAACTTGTAACTTTCTTGGTTAATCGTTGTTGTCTACTCTAAGGTGTTTCTTTTCTACTATAAGAACCATTTCTAAAAAATTATCTAAAAATCAAGATTTTGATAGAAACAACAAAAAAGCCTATTTTTGGTTTCCAAAATAATGTATCTAATTAGGTGTAAAAGAACCATCTTTAGTACTACACGCCCTGCCCATAAAATGCTATTATCCGACAACGATTATTATAGTGGACACCAGATGCATGTGCAGTGATTGAAGCACAAACCGTTTTTTTTTTTTAGTTTTTTTGTCATTTTTCCGTAATTCTAAATGTGCCTTTACAGTTTAGGTTACGCCGAAGCAATAATTAGGAGTGTGTTGTATTACTGGCTATTAGCCAGTCGTACGTGCCCCAAGTAGGAGGCTTGCTATGGCAAAAGCGAGAGAAACCCTATCCTTTTCACTATAAGCTTAAAATAAAATTGACCATTGTGGACTAATTATGTCCGCCAGTTAATAACTCTGCTTGTAGTTATGGCCATTGATGGTAAAATTTATATTACTAGTAATTTTACTCTTTAGATATTCAAAATGAGGTAATTTACGTAAATGATTGTTGTTATTTGATTAACTGAAAAGTCAAAATAAAATAAAAATACATGTCATATCTGAAAACCACACATCTAGTCGTTACTTCCAAAATACATGTCATATCCGACCTTGACATTCAACCTGACATACCTACCGCACCCGATGTATGTAATCAAGATTGCTTTAACGTTTTTAGAATGTTTTTTGGAATGTCACGAGTTTTCCTTGTCTGATTTTCGTAAAATATTTTTACGATCATCAAATGTAATTTTTTTACCTATACAAATATTTCTTTAGGTGGCATCCGCTTGCATTCATAGTAGGAAATCCTTTTTCATTTAAGGGCTACCAATGAGTTTTTGTATAGACGTATGACATTTCAAGTATCATACTGATAATTAAAAGACGTCATGTATTAAGTACGTTAGTTTACATAGTGAAATCGTCTAAACAAAAAGTTGGTATGTTATCTAGTCTCAATAACTCTTTTGTATAGTTCACTAAAATCCCTTGTTTTTCGACTTTGCCAATTTTGTTGACAAATGGGGGATAATTATTTGATAGTATGCTACTATAATATATGGCATTTTGGTGCATTATGTAGGGGGGTGAATTACACGTTGTAGGTTTCACCTATTATGTACAAGATATAAGTAAGGACTAAGGGGGAAAACATATCATCGTAGTATTGCTTCAAAGTTTTGGTAAAATTGGACTTTGAGGTAGGTAAAAGTACTACACACCGATATAACAACCATGGAGTAGATTGACTTTGTCATTTTAGAAAAGCTCTGAACGAGTATTCTCGTAAGTTTTTATCGCTACGGATCTTCAACAAAAAAGGTACTAAAACGATCATATATTGAAGAACTTGAAAAACGAAGAACTCAATCAGATACTGAAGATTCAAGAACTCAAGCACGTTGGATTTTGGGATGAAAGGTTTATTTTATTGAATCCATATGTTAAATGGTTTTGTCACTAAAATTTACAAAGTGAGATTGTTTGAGCATTCTTTGGTCGAACTATAAGTTTTGTTATCTTAAGCTTGTTTTAAATGTTAGATGCACAAAACTATTCTTGATTTTTAGTCTACTAAAGTCAATTCGTCTAGGATTAGAGTATGGTAGCTGAGTATCAATCATCACAAAATAACCTCGAAGACCGAAGAAAAACAAATACGCTCATTCTAGAGAACTTCATCAATAAAAGGTAAGTGAAGATCGAACCATCCCATTTACTCACGTCATTTACCATTCTATCTTACTTAAAATATGTCATATAATTTTAGTAGATTTAATATTAGAAAAAATGAAATTTTGAGTCAAGTCAGTCTCGATAAATCTCTTGAAATATGATTCAATCAATGAATGTTCTTAGATCCTTAACAATCTTAGTTAAGAACAATTTAATGTTCATGAACTATTGTTATTTCAAGTTAATCGTTTGAAAATTTCCCAAGAAATGATATTTATTATGTATAAAGATTGAGAATGTTTCGAATTATTTAAAAAGAGTTTTCAGAACATACTGAATTCTGGACACAAGATATGTACGCATATCCAGTACGCGTGTCATGTTGATCTGAGTTCGAGAATTGGGAGAGGCATGCATACCAATTACGCGTACCCCAGGGATCTCAGTTTGCAAACAACCAACGTATGCATACCTATTATGCGTACCCTTGGAACCTGAGTTCTCGGACTGTCCATAGGTATGAATACCCGGTACGCATACCTACACAGTTCTGATTAAGCAGATGCTCATAAACTGTTTTCATAAATATGTTTGATATTACTACAACTCTCATAGACACTTCTAATACAACTTTGTATACTAAATCACTTTATGTTCGTTGATCATGGTTTAAATCTTGAGTGTTATTGAACACCACTTATGCTTATAGGTTCAATAGGCATACTTGCCAACATGAAAAGTCATTATACACGGTTATAGAACTCTGTACCATAGTGTATATTCATATGTGTAATTTCAATTCCGACTTCTTACATGTTTATGTGGATTCTTAATAATAGTTCCATCTAAACCGAGAAAGTGTTTGCTTGGATCTCAAGTTATCATAGCTTGAATAGTCTTGAAAATATATAAATAAGGAGACTCATGCAACAAAAATTCTCAATCCCTGCTACCTCTGTGTCCTAGTTTCTTGCTAGTAGGCGTCACAAATAAATTAGACTTTCTTACTACTCAAAATATATAATGCAGCAAGGGAAAGAAAGGATCGTTCCCACAGAGAGGTCTTGAGTTGTCAATATGTTTCGGTTTCCTATATAAAACAATGGGGGGATTTTCTGATTTTTATAAACGAAAATAAAATAAAAGCAAAACAATAAAAAGTAAACACGCAATTCAATGATGTGAAATATTGGGTAAAGGTTTCATCTTCAATTGTAAACAATTTTTGAATGTATGATTAGAATTCGTATTTAATCTCGCTATCATCAAAAGCCCTAGAATATCTTATTGCAAGAATACTCCATAAATTTCCTAAGTCATCAACACACACATTAGAGTCGCGTATGTGAATTCTACCTAAAGAATAACCTAACGCCTTGCGCTAATTAAGTTCAATTACTAGGAGCATTAAGTTTAGAAATAGGCTAATCAATGCAATTGTAATACATTGCGCACACAATTCGAACAAAGGTCAACTTCTACATATGACTACAAGAGTGTATCACTACAAGCCGTAATCATATCATGCTACTCGTATTCAAGGTTATCGTCGATGATGAACCCTAAATTAGATATAGATATGGATGTGAGTTCAATTAATTATATACTTAACTAAACAAACATTCAATCATATTGCAATACAATAATCATGCAATTATTATAACCCCGTAAAGTGAACAATGATTTTGAGAGAAAACTAATTCATAAAAATCATAACTTGGTTGCAAAATCCAACTACATCTTTAACCAATGAAAACAAATCAACTACTTGGGTTTTTGAAATCATCACAAAGAGTTTAGAAGAATCTATCATGTGAAACCCTAGAAAACAAGTAGAAGCCTCCCTAATGGAGATATTAGGTTTAGAGAAAGACTTTTCTATTTATATGCTTCTCCCCATTCTAAAAGGATACTCTTTCCAATATTAGGTCTTCTCAAAACCCATCACCAAGTGGTCCACCAAGCCCATTGTGAAAATAAGTCTCTGGATTTTGGGTCCAAAGGGGTTTAGGGTTGTTGACGTCATCACTGAACGGCCATCGATTACTAATCCAGCCACCGATAAACTATCCCGAGCATGTATCCGACTATCGTGACTCCCAAAGAACTCACTATCATTCTCTGCAGTTCATACACTCACATTATGAGCCATATGTCACAAATGCACCATCTAAACTAACTCTTGATTCTTCATGAAACGTGCTCTAAAAGCGTGACTCCGTAGCTCATATATACCATGACCGACTCTCGCATTCGACTCATACCCACTTCATGATTCACTCGAAACTTTACAATCCCCACTTTAACTTCCGAAATCCGACAACCGGCTAGTACCACCGGTGCACCAACTGGGCTCAATTTTCGCACCGTTTCAAACTAGTTCGTGCATTCAACCACTTCCCTTCAAACAGACCTTTAGGTGCACCAGGTTACACACTTTCACCTAAATCATTAACCACTTGACTCAACTCCAATTTCTTTATGCTTCCCAGCAACTTCTTGCAACTCCTATGTACAACTTCTGTAGCTTCTTGCCGCATTCCACTGTCATAGCCACTGGCCTCAATTCCCTGTAATCATTCTAACATCACTGCACAACAGCACCAGAACAAGACACAACCATCTCCACTTGCACCAGCTGCCATTATCGACATCATACAGGCCTAAGCATTCCTTCATTCTACCAAGCATGTGCCACACTCCCCGCAATCTCGGCACTGCACTTACCTCCATCCTTCGGGCATTGCAGCTTCATTCTCTCCCCGACACATCGCACACAACCAGCTTGCACCATTCTTTCCTCAGCTCTAATTCGCAACAACATATTCTTAAGCTCACAGCCAATATAATTGTACGTAACTTCTCACCCATTGCGGCTCCACCAAACTCTAGCACAACTCGCTTGCATCCCATTCCCTAGTCACAATCTTCCAAAGAGCATCACTTGCACACCGCATCTCTGCCAGTCCAACCAGTCCACCCGCATCAATTCCATTTCATTTAACCTTCACGATTTAATCCATCCAACCAACATCAACCACAACCTTCTCCCATCCAACTTCAGTTCATCCACCGCTTGCACTCTCAGCTTCTTGCTAGATTTTAACTTCTTCAAATTTCATCTCGACCGACCATTGCAACTTGCATCAACAAGTTAACCACGCAGCCTAGCCTTCAAATACCACCACCGAGCCATCTCCCGCCATTCTCCATCCCTACACCGCACTTGTCCGATTTCTCGCTTGTATCTTTCTCTATTATGGCAGCAACATCACTATCGGCCGCTTCAAACATCAATATCATTCATCCTTGCAAAAATCAATCCTTGATAACCCATTTTCCTTGAACTTCCACATCATTACAATTACCAATACATTTGCACAAAGTCGCATCTTCAAAACTCATTCTACCCGCAAACCTACAACATATTCAACAGCAGCTCAATCAAACCCGTTAAATCCATGGCATTAATAACACCTCATGTAATCAGCTCTTCCTCTCTTGTCTCAACCTTGAAATGACTCCATCAATCAAACAACTTCCGCTCTCTATAATATAACATCATCACAGCTCATCTCAATAGATGCACCACCAAGATCCAAACTACTAATCATCTCAAGCAACCACCATCACTACAATCCCATCACCACCAACCTCGACTTCAATTCTTCATCCACAAAGATCACACTATGGCAGCCTACACCGCACACAACTCCATAGCAACACCTCGTCAGCCGCATCACTTCCATTTACCGACTTCTCAGACATCACAGAACATAAACCCTTGTAGTTCGAACCTTGAAACACATGATCCAAACTCATGGCTAGCTGGATGGCAAACCAACAACTTGACGTGGACTGGAAAGTCTCTCGACATTTTTCGAATACCACCGTGTGCCACAAGATGGTAACTCGCTTTTTTAACCTTGTCGATGATTCCTGTCCGTCCTTCCATGCATTCACATTCCCACAAATTTGCACAACCCCATTACTTAAAATCATTTTAACACCAAAACTTTATCAATCAACATCATTCATCGCCTATAACAATGGCAGCAATCTTCAGTTGTACCGACATGTAATAGAAGAGCTTATTTGACCTTCTCTCTTGCTGAGATTCGAACTGGAACAAAAACCAACTCCAATTTATCCCGAGAACTTGATTTCTGGGCCATTGCTCGATTCCTTCTCTTCAAAACCTTGAAACAACTACCATCTATTAATGGACACCCATCGATCATCATCTTCTACAATTAATCCTACCTGGACACACACAGCTTCTTCTTACAACCTCCGTATTCTTCCGATCTCGAATCTCTCTTGAACTTCGCATACGTTCCAGTGCCTCCATTTCTTTCTGCCTCACTTTCCTCTGTAAGCTAAGAAAATGATTTGGGGATTGCTTTGGAATAAATGCTAGAATTAGGTTATGTAATGAAATCGGATGGGATTGGTACACCCACACATTCAGATAAGGGCCACCTCCATAATTCTTCTTGTATTGTCGATTTAGAGAACCCATGCTTAATCATTCATTTTTCTCATAACTCTCTCAATTGATGTCGGAATGGCTCATTCTTTCAGCCTAGTCAAATTTTCGCTTCTTCTTCAACATGACGAGAAGAATTCCAAGATTCCAAATAAGTTCCACTTCCTTTTGCTCCAATGACTCCAAAAACACCTATAAAACTCAAAAAGCAAACATAAGATACATAATTCACACGATAATAGCAAAGAAAGCATAAATACTAGATATAAAATTAAAAGGCGTTTTAGACACCTATCAAATTCCCCACACTTAGACTTTGCTAGTCCTCGAGCAAATCAAACAAAACTTATTTTTAAACATACATACAACCTCCGTGTCGTCGAGGCTAGCAGTCACTTTTAGCATAAATAACAAGCCTTTGAACCCTAGGTGTCCCTAATGGATGATTTATAGTCTCGGTGAGAGTTTACTAGAGATATACCCACAAACCTACTTTTCCAACTTACTAGTTCTCCGTAATGATAGCATCCAGTAGCGCTAAGAAGACATAGATATTCTGCACACTAGTCATAAGAAGTTAGACACATAAATGAACACAATCTCATCTTAAAAGTTGAGAGAGAAATAATCATCCATTCTCGAAAGAAATTAGGGTTCTGAGTGATCAAAAGTCTCGACTCGCCTCACAAGAAAGGGGTTTTATGAAGTTGCTCTCAATAATAAATAGCTTTTTATGGGCACACATGTGTCCTGTAGGAATGAAGAGAGAATCCCGTGACACGTTGAATGGTAGGAAGGCAAAAACCTCCAATTGTTTGAAAACCCACATCTTTTATCATTTTGAAAACCCATTTTTCAGCGATCTCTAAGAAAGAATCAACCACTTAACGAAGGTGGGAATATACTTACCTTACCTCGTTATCCGTTCTGATGCACCTAGCACCACTTTCTGAGATCCATAGAAACGCCAGTTTTCTGACCTGTCTTCATCTTCGTCTTGGTCTTCAACTCTTGATGATAAAATCGAACTTCGTGAGAATCTGTGACAACGATTCTTTTCCTCTAATTCCTTGTTGCTTGAAACTTCATTGTAGATATTCCTTCTTCCATTGTCTTTATTGAAAGAAAACAAAACTAAACGAACTATACAAACCCAAAATATGATACAACATATTTTTCTTGTCCTTTTTTTTCTTTTTTTTCTATTTTTTTGAGACAAGAAAAATAAAAGAAATACAAAATGAAAACAAAAAAAAATAATGCACCTAACAAAAATTTTTCTTTTTTTTTCCTTTTTTAATTTTAAATTATTATTATTATTTTTTTTTTTTTTGAGAGAGAGAGACAAGAGAAAATGAAATACAAATAAAGATAAAATGCAAGTACAAATGCCATGGTGTAAGTACTTTACCGCTTGATTCTTCACAACTTGTATGTCTTGATATCATAAACTTCTCTAACTCTCATCTTGATATCTTCGCTCTTTATACAATAATCTTCAACTTATAAAATTCCGCTCCTTGTCTTGTTGCTCTACTTGAATCTAAAATCTGCTCATTTCGTAATGTTGCTTGTAAACCTTGAACGTCTTGATTTTCCTTCGAATTTGTGATTCTCCCTCTTGTTGATGATGATGGTGTTTCTATGGACTCATTGGTGTAGAGAGATAAAGTGGATGGTGCTAATCTTTAAACAAGATTACAAGTGGTATGTAAGTTAGCAATTCGATGTCACCATCATGGTTGATAAAAATAGCACTCAAGAGATCAAAATAGTGCTTCTATAGTGGGAGGTTGGGTAGCTCACCATTCTACACGGAATTAACGATGGTGACACACACTCTAAAAGCACAAATTTAGACAAGTACAAAAATTGAAGGTCGGTGCCTCACATTATGTAACATGGGGTAGTCTCCACTAAAGGGGATCACTACTCCAATCACCGAATTTGATCTGCAGACCTTATTTGCCACCGGCATGGTTAAATCCAACTTTAACTCTCATACAAGTAAGAAACCCGATCATGTTCTCTGTCATCTCTAAGTTCACTCACTCTTATGAGAATCTCATGTAATCTTAGCTTATTATGTATACTATGTGACTCCAAACTAACTACAAGTTGGAGTTTTATTCACTATTTTACACAAAAGTTGAAAAAATTTGAAAATTTACAATGCAAATGTTTAACCACTCTCCCACACTTAAACTTTACATTGTCCTCAATGTAAATTGAATCGTCCAAAGAAAGTCAAGGTGGGAAATCATATAACAATATGCAACAAGAAAAAGAAAAAACAAGAAGAAAAATTAAAAGATAAGAGATACAAAACCTATGGGTTGCCTCCTATGTAGCGGTTTAAAGTCAAGCCCGACTATATCCTTGCAAGATTCATTCCCTATATATCAACAATCCGAAAGAGTTGGGGATCCTTCCATGTAACCTCGCTTTTGCAAACACTAGCTTCACACAATATTAGTAATATAAAAACAAAAAATGAAGCTATTAACCGATAAAAGTTTCCCCACACTTATTCTTGTCCACACTTGAAAGTGTATGAGAATCAGAAAGCATCTCTAATGGCGGAAATCGAGAAACAAAGTCATTCAACAATATTCTCGAAGCACATATATTCAAACCAATAAGAGGTAAAGGAGAAGAAACAATAGCAATGGATTAGACAAACTCGTACAATCTCTCGTATCACGGAATCCTCTTCATCCTTAAAAAACTCAAGTGAATTACTCGCCTCTTGTATATCATGGTCCTCTATCAAACCTTGCAACCATTTTTCATCCGTTTCCGCCGTAACCAAAGTCTCGACATCAGCATCATCATCACAATCATGTGCAAGATCAATTGGGTCTTCCACAATATTGGTCAAACTGGTCTCATTCTCAACATATTCCTCTTTGTTTTAAGGCACACACTCTTTTGCGGATCCAAATTTCACTATAAGGAACTTTTTAGAACACTAAAGAAATGCATCATCCTCAAGCTCCACCCTTGAATAGGCTCTTGATCATTATTAAGATCAATGCTTGAGTAATTTACACAAGTGTCGACATATTCCTTTTCAACTTCACCTTGGTCTGCAAAAAGACTCCATTGTACACCTTCGAGATGTCACCATGAGTTGGTTCAAGCAATGCATCATAATCACCGTCACTATCATAGTCAACATAAGATTGGTCCTCGCTGGAATTTAGTGTTGCTAATCTCGAACTCATCCTTTTGAATAGGTGAATGATCATTATTACGATCAAGAGTTGAGTTAACTACACAAATATCAAATAGAAAGTCCCCAAAGGTTCACCTTTTCAACATAATTATTCATTTCCTCTATGTATTCATCAATGCCCTTTCTTACGTCGGAAACACCTCTTTGAAGCTCTTGGAGTGATCCATCCAAATTCCCGAATATAGTGTCCATTTGTTTGTAAAGCTCATTCGACAAGGCAAAATTAGAATTACTTACTTCAAGATTGTTAGGCCAATTATCTTCCCTTTGAATGGGTGAATGATCATAACTACGATCGTAAATTGGGCCAAACATACTATGAGCAATATTCGGTCGATGAAACTAGGTTCCATGCTTGGTTGTCTACAAAATGACTCCATGTTGTCCATAAATTGCATTTCATCTACCAAACTAGAGGAAATAGTAATAGGAGCACAAGTATCATCCCCTCTTTGTGGTTGCTCACTTACATACCCACCATAAAAAGGTTGATATGTATGAGAATAACTAAAAGGGTACGTGAATTTTGATCATAACCAAAGTATTGGTTTTGATTATACTCCATCAAGGGTGATAGTTGTCATGTCGTTGAGGCTGAAAGCCGTATTGATTTCTCCAATATGCTCTGTCCATAGAAATTGGTACCTCAAACGAGATTCTCAAAACTCGGTTAAGAACCAAAGAATAAAAAACTAAAAACAAAACTAAAAACAAAATAAGAAACCAAAAACAAGTGACAACCGCCGCTGCCCCGAAATCGCGCTAAAATTTGATCGTTATCGTAGGCGTCACAAATAAATTACACTTTCTTACTACTCAAAATTTATAATGAAGCAAGGGAAAGAAATGATCGTTCGTAGAGGTCTTGAGTTGTCAATATGTTTCTGCTTCCTAAATAAAACAATGGGGGATTTTTCTGATTTTTATAAAAAATAAAATAAAAGCAAAACAATAAAAAGTAAACACGAAATCAAGGATGTGAAATATTGGGTAAAGTTTCATCTTCAATTGTAAACAAGTTTTGAATGTATGATTAGAATTCAGATTTAATCTCGCTATCACCAAAATCCCTATAATATCTTATTGCAAGAATACTCCATAAATTTCCTAAGTCATCAACACACACATTAAAGTCGCAGATGTGAATTCTACCTAAAGAATAACCTAACGCCTTGCGCTAATTAAGTTCAATTCCTAAGAGCATTAAGTTTTAAATAGGCTAATCAATGCAATTTGAAATACATTGCGCAAAACAATTCGAACAAAGGTCAACTTCTTACATATGACTACAAGGATGTATCACTACAAACCGTAATCATATCATGCTACTCGTATTCAAGGTTATCGCGGCGATGATGAACCCTAAATTAGCTATAGATATGGATGTGAGTTCAATTAATTCCTAGACTTAACTAAACAAACATTCAATCATATTGCAATACATCAATCATGCAATTATTATAACCCGTAGAAAGTGAACAATGATTTTGAGAGAAAACTAATTCATAAAATCATAACTTGGTTGCAAAATCCAACTACATCTTTAACCAATGAAAACAAATCAACTACTTGGGTTTTTGAAATCATCACAAAGAGTTTAGAAGAATCTATCATGTGAAACCCTAGAAAACAAGTAGAAGCCTCCCTAATGGAGATATTAGGTTTAGAGAAAGACTTTTCTATTTATATGCTTCTCCCATTCAAAAGGATACTCTTTCCAATATTAGGTCTTCTCAAAACCCATCACCAAGTGGTCCACCAAGCCCATGTGAAAATAAGTCCTCGGATTTTGGGTCCAAAACTGGGTTTGTCGGGTTGCCGACATCATCACCGGAATCCGTCATCGACGCTGCATCAAGCCACCGATAAACTATCTCCGACCACTTGAGATGTATCGAAGATCTATCGTGACTCCAAAGAACTCACTATCATTCTCTCGCGGTTCCATACACTCACAATTCGAGCCATATGTCACAAATGCACCATCTAAACTAACTCTTGGATTCTCATGAAACGCACCTAAAAGCGTGACTCGTAGCTCATATATACCGCGACTGACTTCGCATTCACTCATACCCACTTCACAGATTCACCGAAACTTTACAATCCCCACTTTAACTTCCGAAATCCGACAACCGGGCTAGTACCACCTGCACCACCTCTCGCTCACTTTTCGCACCATTTTCAAACTAGTTCAAGCATTCAATCACTTTCAATACACTTTAGTTGTACCATTTACACACTTCTCACCTAAATAATTAAACCATAGACTCAACTCCAATTTCTTTATGCTTCTCTCGCAACTTCTTGCAACTCCTATGTACAACTTTTGTAACTTCTTGCCGCATTCCACTATCATAGCCACTGGCCTCAATTCCCTATAATCATTCTAACATCACTGCACAACAGCACCAAAACAATACACAACCATCTCCACTTGCAGCTCACCGCCATTATCGCATCATACAAGGCCTAAGCATTCCTTCATTCTACCAAGCACATGCCACACTCCCCGTAATCTCGAGACTGCAGTTTCACCTCCATCCTCTGCATTGCAGCCTTCATTCTCTCCCCGACTCACCGTACACAACCAGCCTTGCACCATTCTTTCTCAGCTCCCATTCACAACAACATATTCTTAAGCTCACAGCCAAGAGAATTGTACGCAACTTCTCACCCATTGTAGCTCCACCAAACTCTAGCACAACTCGTTTGCATCCCATTCCCGTTAGCCACAATCTTCGAAAGATCACTCTGCACACCGCATATCACCAACCAACCCACCTGCATAATTTCCATTTGATTAACCTTCACATAGCTCAATCCATCCAACCAACAACAACCACAACCTTTTCCCATCCAACTTCGGTTCATCCACCGCTTGCACTCGTTCTTGCTTGCGATTCAGAACTTCGTCGCCTCATCTCAACACTTCGACCATTGTAAATGCATCGAACCGCTTAACCACTCGCCTGAGCCTTCCGTCACCACCTCGAGCCATCTCCCGCCATTCTCCATACCCGCACCGCACCCGTCCAATTCTCGCTTATCTTCTATTATGGCAAGAACATCACTATCGGTTCTCGTTCAAACATCAATATCATTCATCCCCGCAAAATCAATCCTTGATAACCCATTTTCCTTGAACTTCCACATCATTACAATTACCAACGATTTACACAAAGCCGCATCTTCAAAACTCATTCATCTCCCAAACCTACAACATATTCAAGAAAGAACTCAATCAAACCCGTTAAATCCATGGCATTAATAGCACCTCCCGTAATCGCTCTTCCTCTCTTGTCTCAACCTTGAACAGACCCATCAATCAAAACAACTTCCGTTCTCTATAACATAACATCATCACCCGCAGTCCATCTCAATAGACGCACCACCAAAGGCTCCGCCTACTAATCATCTCAAGCAACCACCATCACCGCAATCCCATCACCACCAAGCTCGACCTCAATTCTTCATCCACGATCGCAGAAATGCAGCCTACACCGCACACAACTCCATAGCAACACCTCGGGCCACCGCATCACTTCCATTTACACTTCTCGGCACATCACGTAACATAAACCCTTGTAGTTCTAACCCCGAAACACATTATCCAAACTCATGGCTAGCTGATGGAAAACCAACAACTTGACGTGACCGAAAGTCTCTCGACATTTTCTCGAATACCCCGTGTGCCAAGAGCCGGTAACTCGTTTTTAACCTTGCCGATGATTCCTAAGGTCATCAAGCCTTCCTTCCATGCATTCACATTCCACACAAATTCGCACAACCCCATTACTTCTAAAATTATTTCTTAACACCAAAACTTTATCAATCAACATCATTCATCGCCTATAACAATGGCAAGCAATCTTGATTGTACCGACAGGTAATAGAAGAGCTTATTTGACCTTCTCTCTTGCTGAGATTCGAACTGGAACAAAACCCAACTCCAAATTCTCCTGAGAACTTGATTTCAGTTTCATTGCTCGATTCCTTCTCTTTAAACCCTTGAAACAACTACCATCTGTTAATGGACACCCATCGATCATCATCTTCTATAGATGAATCCTACCCAACACATACGCTTCTTTCTTACAACCTCCGTATTCTTCCGATCTCGAATCTCTTCTTGAACTTCGCATACAGCCCAAAGGTTCTCTCATTTCTTTTCTGGCCTCACTTTCCTCTCGTGCGAAGAAAATGATTTTGGGATTGCCGGAATAAATGCTCGAATTGGGGTTATGTAATGAACCGGGATGGGATTGGTACACCCACAATTCAGATAAGGGCCACCTCCATAATTCTTCTTGTATTGTCAATTTTAGAGAACCGACAAGCTTAATCATTCATTTTGCTCATAACTCTCTCAATTGATGTCGGAATGGCCTCATTCTTTCGCAGCTAGCTTCGTCTTTTCGCTCTCTTCAGCGTGATGAGAAGAATTCCAAGATTCCAGCGAGTTCCACTTCCTTTTGCTCCAATGACTCAAAATACCTATAAAACTCAAAAGCAAACATAAGATACATAATTCACACAATAATAACAAAGAAAGCATAAATACTAGATATAAAATTAGGTGTTTTAGACACCTATCAACCATGGAGACTTTTCATAGGGATTCATGAAGCTCGCCTCGACTATATTTTACCCGATAGTTCGTGTATTCTGACCTTGATCTTATTAATCTTCGAGGTTTTTGTAATTTCAACCTAACGAGATAAACAGAAATTGCAAAATTCTCTTCTGCCTCTTACATTGTGATACCTCAAGATAGATATCTAAACTATTCCTTGATTTGTTTGGATACACTACACCATATTTTGCGTTTTGTAACACACTATTTCAGTCACGAAATGGAGTTGTGACGCACAAAGACCGTAACAACGAGGTGTGTAACAAATATTCGTAACCAACATGTCGTCTTTTACGAATTTGGGGTTGTGACGCACTTCGTAACTTACCCTCGACCGTCACGAAATGAAAATTCGTAACTGACGTATGACCGTTTCTAATTTTTTTTTTTTGGTTACAAATACATTGACTAAGTCTACGTTGACCGACTTCAATGTTCTGGTAAAAATTTAGTAACCAAGAATTTTCCATTACTAAATTTTTACCGTGGTTACTAATTGTTTGACCAGGTCAACGTTGACTCGATTCCTACTATCCTGGGGTAAAAATTAGTGACACTTCTTTTGCCGTTACTTAATCTTTTGTTACAAAAAAGTCAGTTTTTATTGACCGGTCAATATTAATGTTCCCCTCTATTTCATTTTCAGGGTACCTTATCCCTGTGAATTGTTACAATACAATACAAACATTTCAACATTCAAAAGAAGTCATTCAATCCAATTTAACATTCCAACATTCAAAAGAAGTCATCAATCCAATTTAACATTCCAACATTCAAAAGAAGTTCAATCCAATTTCTCGTTGTGTTCATGAGCCATAACTACTAAGTATATAAGTGCCAAACTATATAGCGCAGATGACTTATCATCCAAAAAATAAGAAGCAAAATAATTGTTATATGATACTTGCGTTCAAGTTCAAGACGATGATCCATAAATGCAATAGGCCAACCTTTTATCACTCCAAAAATATAAGGTTCCAACATACCAATAAGTTTAGATAACTTGTCTTTATTCAATATCCGCTTGTCCTCGACATTCTTTATAACCGCTTCACTCGCAAACAAGAAAACAATGCTTTTAGAAATAGAGCTCACACAAACTCTAACATACCATATCGACACAAGATAAAACATACAAAGAATAATACTAAGAAATAAAGCTCGGACTTGTAAGCAATCACACATTACAAATTTGTTCTAAGAAAATACTAGTAGACAAAGAATCGAAAAATATCTATACCACACAAAGAAAAGATGAACAACTAATTTCTATCTACTAAACCGAACTTACTGTGAATCCAAAGTCCAACATCTTAAGCAACCACACTTGTTCCATCAATGCCAAACAAGAAAAGATAGGTGTTACAGGGAGAATTTGAATGGGGAAAACGAAGTCCGCAAAAGAAACTTCCTAGGTCTTTCCTTTTCACCTTTTCTAACGTCATATAAACTTTAAAGGTAAAAATATAACCAAAATAAATGGAGATTATTTTTTCTTTCCTTCATTATAAGACTTTTATATATAGTCATGAAAAAAGACTCCAATTCACCAAAGATTAGAAAACCCTTTTCATATGAATCCCTTTGACAAACCAAAACCATTATATATTCATCACTAATTGCTTATTGGTTCTTCATTTGCAGAGAAAGAAAATAAAATGAAGGAGATATGGACAACTCTAGCTTCATTAATGGGTGTTTTGGCGTTCGTCAAAGCCTTCTCCATTCTCGTATTTCCATTCTAATTAAGATTTGCAGTTTCTAAGTTCTTCAATAAGTTTTTTCTCCTAGTTTTCTCCATACTATTATTATGATATACCGTAAATTGATGGAGTAAATACTAATGAACTTTACAACGCTGTTCAGCTCTATCTCTAGTGATATCGACAGCTTTTCTACTCTAGCAACCCTATTATAAACCAACCAAAACCAAGTTTCCTTATATCTACTCAAGCTTTTTCACCACTCTAGATTCTATTGTTCAATAAACCCCGACTTTACCGATTGCACACACACATACAAAAGAAATGTCCTAAATAAAGAAACACCAAACCAATGTTGTACTAATCCCTAATTTTGGATATAAATGAATGAAAAATTTGTAAAAGTACCTCACACTCAAGACGTTTTCCTTGTTTTCGATCTATTTAGTAGCAATAATACCAACAATACGTGTAGACAGTAGAAGGGTCAAGATTAAGTCGTTTTCTTAAGACTTTGTTCTTCTTCTTACTTAACCGCATCGTCTCCTTTTCGCCATTATCGCCAAAAGTAAATACAATAATTTCTTATATCTCGAAGCGTAGATAACATAAAAGAAGAAAGACATGGTTGTGCATCATGTCAAGAAGATCACAAAATAGACTTACCAGAGATGAAGGTCACCAACAAGATAATCCAATGCCAGCTTGATCATTAAACATTATACCTCGCAAGAAAGTGTAAACTCAAGGTTAAAACTATATCCATAAATTGCAACTTCAATGTACAAGCAAGAAACAGGTCAAGTAATTACTGTGGATTGATATTCCCCCACCAAGGCTCCTATTGCTTCTCAAAGAAACCTTAACTGCAAATATCCGACAACCAAAAACACATATAGAAACAAAACTACACTCATACACAAAGTAAAATTCACAAAAAAGATATATTAACATTCAAAGTCAGTTAAATTAGTACTTTCTTATGCACATTTGCATAAGAATCTCCCTTAAGCCCGCATCGCAGTTTACTCGAGTTTACCTATGAGAACATATCAGTTGTTCACTTACATATAAAAGTGCGAATAATAACAAAAAGATGGCCGACAAAAATAGAAAAAGCATAGGTCAGCCGGGCTGAGTTATCCACATCATTTCCAAAAAAGACAGATAGACCCTTCTAATCATACGGACGCAGACTTTTGGATGAACCACATAGCCTCCAACTCCAACTTTGAAAGGTATTCACAAACCGGTTAGCTCTTATGGTCGGTGCAAGTGGCAAAAGTATGAGGTCCAACAACACTTTAACATGATTTCGCCACAGGTGTGAGCCGTGACAAAGGTGTCCAAATTCACCGGTACAAACTCGACCAACAGCAATGACCTCATCATCCAAGTTCAACAATGAACATTTGGCTCCATCTTTGGAAGGTGAACTATTCTCCGAGCGCCCGCCACGATCGAGCCGGGTGATATCTCACCTTCATGTGGAAGTTGGTGTGAACTATTCCGACCACACAGCGGCTCCGAGTAGTGAATACGCGGGACCAGGTGCATTATCAAAGTGGTTCGAGGCAATATATGATGCCTGTCCGCATTGGATGTTCTCGCACAATGTTACATAAGGATGCAAAGCTAGTAAGAAGAACCTCCATCTTGTCATTTATCTCCTTCACCTCATGTTTAAGTTCTCCATCTTTGCACTTCAATTCAAAGAACTTTGGCACGCATAGGAGAAGAATAATCATATTGTGTACGAGAAATAGGATCGACAAAGACGAACTCGTCCCCTACAATCCTTTCCAAATGCTTTAATCAATGCATCCATTTCATCTACAAAGTTCACCAAAGACCTATTTTTTCATTGATATCTTCTTGCGCCTTCTTAAGGTCATCCCGTAATGTAGAGCACATTTTGTGAACATAGATGGATTGCATAAATTAGAATAATATGTAAACAGAAATAAAGCATAGCCTAATCCTCACATAGAGAGGCCGGGTGCACTCACTTTCTTACGAGAGAATCAATTCCTTTCTTCTTAAGCAATTGACTTACTCGAAAGAAAGAGAGTGCTCTAGCTCTCATCAAACATTCGATAGAGGACACGACTTGGTGTAATAAAAACATCATTCCAAAAGGGATGGTACTTCATTCAGACATGTACATCGGGATACCAAGATCAAAGATGCAACCATCAAATTCAAGAGTAGCTAAAACATTTCATGCGCTCGAGAGGAAAAGACTAACAATATCCAAATGATCGAATTCAATACTAATTATTCAATATTGTGAAGTTATAATCATCCATTTATTCTCAATTATAAACCCAAAGCATAAGCCCATACAATCTCGGAATCTAGAGAGGCCGGGTGCATCTCACTATCCTATGAGAGAATCAATTGCTTTTCTTAAGCAATTGACTTACTCATAGGAAAAGAGTGCTCTAGCTCTCATCAAACATTCCAAGAATGTATAAGACCTTAGCAAGGAATATTACAATTCAATGGGCACATTCATCAAAGATACCTTTATCGTAGCACTCGCCTAGTCAACTTACTATGCTTCTAAGGCCTAAAAACTACACCATGTCTAACAACAAGATGCATCTTTACACAGAGGACTAGTGGATCAAAACTTGAACATACAAGTATGATATTTACAAACATGGTATCCCTCAACAAATACAATTTCGTCATGATATTCACCATAAGACAAGATAAGCAAGTATGATATTTACAAACATGGTGTTGCTATTATAAACACACTTCAATCATCAAAAAGATACAAGAACTCGAGACATAAACCCTAAAATCACCTAAAAAATAGAAATTTTCAAATTAACATAAAACCCTAAAATCACTCATATGAAGAAGATTTATACCTTCAAAATTCTTCAATCTTCAAGTCTTCAAAATTCTTCAAACCCTAACAAGAAATTAGAAAAAAAATTCAATTAGATTTATATGAAGAAGATTAACAAAACGAACTCATATCAAACAAATCGCTTTAGATTCATGATTAAAGAATGAAAAAAATAAAAATGAAATAAAACAGATCGATTGAAAATAAAATGAAACAGATCGCTTTAGATTCATGGATTAACACTTACACAGATCGATGATTGAAAGGTATGGAGAAGATTAAAGAGATTTCGTGATGTTTCTCGCTAAATCGATCGATGATTGAAAGTTCTCTAAACCCTAGTTTTATCGCCCGAACATACCTGAAAGTGTATGACGATCAAGAGAGAAGAAGGGATAAGATTTATGTGGTTCATTCACACGATAGGGTAAAGTTGATAGAATGTACACGGTCTCATTCACACGCTGTCAGAGGGATAATCCAGATTCTTAGCTAATTGAGTGTAAGTGTTATGGATTCGTGAGGTTTGTTATACTTTGTCTACCAAAAAAATAAATAAAATCCAAAACTACATTGAAAATAAAAAAGGAAACCAAATAGGCTTATTTGTTAGAGGCATTTTGGTATCAAAAGTATTCACTGAGGTTGATGCAACTCTTAGGATACAAAGGACGCCAGCTAATTAGGGAATTAATTGTGTTGAACCTTGTAAGGTTCAAGAGACGTAAGGAGGATGACTGCAACTGAATTGCTTGTAGGGTTAATTCGGTCTCAACTACAATCCAGTCCGAAGAATTCTGATAGTAGACTAGTGTTAGCGGCTCAATACAGTTTGGTGTTCAAAGATGGACGAGGTTCCGAGTTTTTCTGCAGGTACAATTTTCCTCGTTGACAAAATTTCTGGTGTCTTATGTTTTTCCTTTTCCGCATTATATCGTTTTATCTTTATAGTAGGAATAACACAAGTAGTTTATAATCAATCTAGATAGTTTAATAAGTCCTTCTTAATTGAGATAAAAAACAAGACTCGTTTTTGTTGAACTCGTATCTTGAAAGATGGATTGCAAGTTTGATACTTCTTAGAATTCGGATCCACTTGATTTGAATATGATTAGATTGATCTTGGATATTGATTTTTTAGATCGTCCAAGAACTCTTCTACACAATCAGGTTCACAGACTTTTTGTCTAAACATATTGATTGTGGAAGAGATAAGAGAAAAACTCTACCTATATATTGTTCAAGGATTTTTGCTAGATCTACTTGCAATTGTATTAAGTTTTGTACATACATGTTGCCGAAAAAAAGAAGTTGGGTGTGTACTTGGTACCCTCTCCTTTTCGATTACTATTATGAACCTGAATCCAAATCCAAACCCATACTTCCAAATCCACTCACATTAGAGTGCTTTATTAACTAGTTTGAACTTCTTAATTCCAACGCCTCCTCTATTCTTAGGTAAGAATACTTTAGGACAAGAAACCCAACTTTTTTTCTATGAACTGTCAGTTATACCCAACAAAAAAAAACTCTCATGATCTTTCAATTTCATTCATGATGAGACCGGAATTTAAAACATGAATACGTAATATATTGGCAAGCTATTCAAAAACTGTTAACCACGATCTATATTTGACCCTTAGGAAGATATCTACATGTAAGACCCAGAATTTTTAGCATGGCGCATGCTCAAAGATGCACCATAAGCTTGAGATGAAGCTTCGTTGTATGTTAAGAGGAACATTGGCCTAAAGCCAATATGACGCCAAGTAAGGCACATTGCAAAGATATATTGGCCAAGGGCCAATATCACACCAAGAGGGTACAAGTTGTAAGATGTATTGGCCAAGAGACAATCTCGCACCAAAGGTGCTTCAAGCCAGTTGGGTGGCTGGCCTAAAACAAAGTAGCACCATAATCGCGCATTACGGGTCATTGGCCTATGGCCAATATCGCACCACAAAGGTGTAATGAGCTAGAGCAGATGGCCTTGAAATGTACAACCATCACTACTGGACATTTGAGTGGCCTATGGGCCAAAGCCGGAAATACGGACCATCACGACCCTTTACCGGACTAGCTCTCAAGAAATGTTCGGCCACCATGGATGGACATGGGAACGGCTTCGTGAGATGAATCGAATGTACAACCATCACGGCCGTATATTGCAGTTATCCAAAGTAGTAATGTGCATCCATGACGACCTTGGGACTTGGTGAAGTCATTTTTCTCCCCTAATCTAAGTTGTAAAAATTGGTTGAAGGTGCATATGCGGACCATGCACTAAGTAAGCTTCATAGCTTAGCCGAAAGAGTATAAATGATGCTTATGCCTCATTTATAGCTCCGTAGCCTTGCCAATGGGCATATGATGCGAAGGCAACATTATGCAACACCACGAAATCAATAATGCATAATCATTGTGCATTTTAACGGAATGACCTATACTGACTAGGCCATTACAATTATTGCTAGGCCATAGCCTTGCAATCGAGTTGGATTAAGTTGCGGTCCCTTTGAGGATGAACTACGGTATGTGTTTGATCCCTTCAGAGTAGGGAAGGGTACGTAGGCAGCCGCAATGAGTTGCAGCATTTCCGGTCCAGCATTTTATCGCTCATATCATCTAATTTAGAGATGATTGCGGCATACTGGCCTTATATATCATCTGGCTCAGCAGTTCGACCCAAGAGATGATTGTGGCAAAACTTGATGAGGTGAGTTTCATTCCATTCTTGGATGCTCATATTTCCAATCAACGCGTTCGACTTAGGCATGTACCAAAGCGCATTGGGTATGGCCTCGAAATTAAGCTACATCGATATGCAAGTTAGCGGAGCTTGCATAAGCCCAGTGAAGGTACGACATGAGCTTGATTGATGCACCCTTGGCACGAGAAAGAAAAGTGCATGCTTTAAGCAATGCCTAAGCTAAGTGAAGAGGGGGTGTTACGCCTGCAATGACCTATGCGTAAGTTCAAGGCATGTCTTATGCCTGGACAAGACTCGGAAGCCAGTGATGCATGTAAGGTGCATCGGCTATAGCCTTCAAGGATTTCGGCAATATGACGGTTACTCGGCTAGATAGGAAATTGGGTGATGAATTTCCTACGTTGAGGCAAAGCTTTATACCCTTATTTTATGGTAAGTTGGAACGATGTGGGAGCTAAGTTAGCTGCTTCATGCTCCACAAACATGCTTGGAAGGGCAAATGGACGTGCATTTGCCTAGCTTTAAGGCCCGGTAATTAGTAACATCATTATGGCGCATCGGGAAAGTTATGGCCTGCGCGCCCATGAGTGCCAGGCGTAATCACACTACATATCCAAGTATACACTCTTCGATGAATTTTCTTTCACTTCCCAAAAAAACTTTTCCTAAGGAAATTCCTAAATAATTTATTGAAAGTTGAACTAACTTACAACAAAAAAAATGTAAACATTGCTCCCCGCTATGGATGTTTCCAATGTCAAAAACTGTATCTTTCCACACCTTACTTTTAAACAAGCAACAAATTCAAAAGTAAATATAATAATTTTCAGATTTCTCAACGATAAGCCGAGTCATTCAAAAATACAATAATAGGTCATCAACAAATAATCCTCATCATCAAGTTACAATCCATGCATAATTGATGCTGAGAATTTTGATATGAGTACACACACGACTGAAATAATCAGATTAAGTGAAATAGAGATATACGAAATATAAATTTACATTTTTCATAGAAAATAGAGAAAATTGATATGTCCAAGAGAAATGTGAGTTAAAAGTAGAGAATGATGAAATTTACAATGTCCAAACCGTTGGCGACATAGAATTTGTTACGCAGCAATATATCTACCACCAGCGACATTTGCTTTGCCGCTCGTGAGTGAAGGTTGTGTTTTTGTGTTTGATAAGAAGAGGCAATCATCATATCCTTTTTTTGGCATTTTACCATAGCCACAAAACTCACTTACCATTTGGGTTGTCAAATTTCTCTATTTAACCATTCCCATATAGGAAATCGCCCTTGATGAGACCTTATTTAAACGTTTCTAGCACGTCCATGCCATGGTGCGTCAAGAGCTATTCACCCACTTGTTACGTGGGTCAACAAATTTGACCGCACAGTCCTCTCTCTGGTGCATAAACTCCTCTTTAGTTTCGCCTATGGATTCTCCCTCTGAAAACTCCGCTTCTCTAAACTGTACTTTGAATGCCGCAAGCAAGGTCCATGGAACTGATAATGATGAAGAAGAGCGTCCTATTACAGAGGTATAATCCGTTTTTGCCCTATTTCTTTTCCTCCTTTTTGGTTATTGATTGATGTTAAGTTTTTTTTTTTTGCATCTTTGAGAAACTAGGGTTTTTTCTACAATTTTTTTTTTTTTTTTTTGATTAGTTCAAACTCCTTAGATTATAATGTGTGACTTTTGGATGAGATAATTGGATTGTAGAATTTTGTGATTGATTTTTAATTTGATCATAACATGTAAACAGGAAACTCCAATTTCAATGGATAGTTCTGAAACTATCCCGGATTTGGATTCTAATGATGATAAGGGGGATTCTGCAGAAGCTGAACTGCGCTTTTGTGATTTAGATGAGTTAGTAGAGCCAAAGGTTGGCATGATTTTTGACACAGCAAAAGAAGCATTAGATTATTATAACGAATATGCAAGAAAGATTGGTTTTAGGGTGAGAATACTAAGGACAAATGCGAAGAAAGGTCAGCGTGATAAAATTCATCGCCAAGTGCTAGTTTGTTCATGTGAAGGAAGCTATAAAATGGTAAGGAAGCCTAGAAAAAGAAGAGAAACTAAGCGATTTGAATGCATGGCAGTCTTTGAGATCAAATTAATGAGTGGTGGTGACAAGTATGCTTTGATTAGGTTCAAATCTGAGCATACACATGAACTTGGACCGACTAAATTTTCCAGGCACCTAAAGACCGGCGCACATGTACCACATGTTGACAGTAGCCTTCCTCGGGGAGTAAAAGCAGCGGATATTCCTGAAGAAGTTGGGTTGTCTGATCCCAACACAAGGTCTGGGTTTCTAAAGAGGGGTGATGCTCATTTTCTCCTCGAGTATTTCAGGCAAAAGAAGCAAGAAAATAAACATTTTTTCTACTCTTTTCGCACTGATGGAGATGGCAACATATGTGGTGTGTTTTTTTGTGATGCAAAGTCAAGAAGAGATTACGGGTTATTTGGTGATGCAGTCTGTTTCGACACAACATTCAAAACAAATGATATGGTTTGTGTGCCAGTTATTGGTATAAACAATCATGGGCAACCTGCACTTTATGGATGTGGTTTATTAGACGGTGAAACAGCGGATTCTGCGGTGTGGTTGTTTACTACTTTCTTGGAGGCTATGGGAGGAAAGAAGCCCATAAGTGTGTTTACGAGTGAATCTGCATTCATTTCAAATGCTGTTAGTGCTGTATTTCCAGAAGCTCATCATGGATTGTGTTTATGGCATTTATTTCAAAATGCTTCAAAGCACTTGACTGAAGTATTTAAAGCGTTTAAATCATTCTCCGTGCAATTTAAATCTTGCATATATGATCTAGAAACGGTTGAGGAATTTGAAGAAAGTTGGAGCAAGTTGCTTGATGAGTATGGGCTTAGAGGTATCGTGTGGCTGCAAGGCTTGTATGAGTTGCGAAAAATGTGGGCTCAAGTTTATAGTCGTGGTCATTTTTGTGCTGGCATGACTGCGACAGGAAGAAGCGAGAACATCAGCAAGTTTTTGAAAGCCTATTTTAGCATGGGTAGCATTCCTCTTCGGGAGTTCGTGGACCAATACTCTAAAGCCATGGTTGATCAGTATCAAAAGGAAAAGGAAGCAGAAAAAATGACACACCAAACAGAACCAAATTTGATCTCTGCGTGGCCTATAGAACGTGAGGCATCAAAATTATACACTAGAGAAATGTTCTATGGTTTCCAAGAAGAGCTTCAACAAATTATTGATCTGCTGTTAGAGTTGGTGTCAGACGACGGAATTATTCGTACCTATAGAGCTACTGAGATGGAAGGTCAGAAAAAGATTCGCACACTTATATATAACCACACTGAACAATCAGTCTATTGCTCTTGTAAGAAATTTGAATTTAATGGAATCCTTTGCTCTCATGCATTAAAGTTGTTTCGTAACTTGCAGTATACAACTCTGCCTCCTAAATATTATTTGAAGAGATGGACTCGTAAAGCTACAGAAGATGATGTTTTTGACCCTTCTGGGGAGTTGATCCTGAATAATAGTGATCCGTCATCAACAGCTCGTTACAATGCGCTGTTGCAAATTTCACAAAGAATTGCAACGAAGTGTTCGAAGTCAGAAGAAGTGTTTTCTCTCACTAATTTAATACTGCAGGAAGTTGAAGCGAAGATGGAGGGCCGTAATACTAAGGAAGAACAAAGGCCCGCAGTTCAGAAAACTACAATGAAGACTACTCCAGCAGTTCAGAAAACTACAATTGAGACTACTCCAGCAGTTCAGAAAACTACAATTGAGACTACTCCAGCAGTTCAGGAAACTACAATTAAGACTACTCCCGCAGTTCAGAAAACTACAATTGAGACTACTCCAGCAGTTCAGGAAACTACAATTAAGACTACTCCCGCAGTTCAGAAAACTACAATTAAGACTGCTCCCGCAGTTCAGAAAACTACAATTGAGACTACTCCAGCAGTTCAGAAAACTACAATTAAGACTACTCCCGCAGTTCGGAAAACTACAATTAAGACTACTCCCGCAGTCAAGAAAACTACAACTAAGACTACTCCCGCAGTCAAGAAAACTACAACTAAGACTAATCCCGCCGTCATGAAAACTACAACTAAGACTAATCGGAATCAGGTATTTACTTGGCACCAACACAGTTTATAAGACAGGCTTTAATATGCATGTTTGTTATTTGGGAAAAATGTATACTATATGGATTGTCTTGTTTTTAGATATTATTTTGAACTCTTGGTTTCTTTAGCAGGCATCTGGATTGCTGCAAGTGCAACAACAGCCGAACCATAGCCAAACTGGCTGGCAATGGATGAACCAGCGAGCACGAGCAGTTCCTCCCCTGCGAGCAATTCAGCCCCTGCATATGGTTCAGCCCCTGCAAGTAGTTTATCCCCAAGGGGTTTATCCTCGAGACATTCTTCCACCATATAATTCAGTAACCTGTCAGCAGCGAAGGCCATTGTTCGCGCCACAGCAGGTATGCAGTTGTGTCATTTCGTTTTTTTCTTTTCCTTTTTTTTTTGTAGTTTCACACATGATTGGTTTTCGCAACATCCAGTTATTACAGTTTAGATCCGTGTATGGCGTTACCTCACTTAATCATAGAGATTAATTTGCATCACAAATTGAACCCCGAGAAATGCTTCACTTAACCTAGAGATTAATTTATAAATCTTTGGCTTCTTCATGCAGTGTATTTGTAACCAATATGGTGTGATAATGACATTTATCGGTATTTTGTTGTAGTGATAAAGCAGATTGTGCTGCAGACTTCCAATGTCTTTTGAAGGACGCCATGCTAATGATTGTATGTGGAGTTGGAGCCTAAACAAAATCAGTTTGGTCGTCAGGCTTCAGTACCTGGTAATTGTTTACAATGAATAGAGTCAATAGACTACATGAAATTTGGTTGTTGAATCAAATCTCATGCTGTAATTAGTAGGAGTTGCAGAGTTTCCATAGGATAACCCTTAAATAGGATGGTTGTGTTACTTGTGTAACACAACATACTTCTTTTTTTACTCCATTTTCTTTCTTTTGCAATCACAAGCGCGAAAATGTATATAATTGGTATGAAATAATTCCCAGGGGGTGTTTTTGTGTTGCATACAGGTGAATATCTACTTTAGTTAAAAATGTCTGGTGGTTCCAACAGTTTGATAGCAGAAACTTATTTGGTTGAGATCCCTGAAACTTCGTTTTTATTTGTAAATCTAAACTGGAATTAAAATGTTGAAAACCCTGGTAAGTTTGTAAACAGAAACCGGTTGGGCGCTACTGGAAACTACAGAAACCGGTTGAGCCCCATCCAAATATTAGTTGTTTTTGAGTGGTCAGGCATTCAGCATTATCTACTCCTTTGTGGAGAGACCTGAAGAAGTTCTGAAATTAATTTTATTTCAATATATTATGTAATCCCATGTTGAACACTCCAAATTTAGTACTAAATGCCATATCCTGGGGAACTCAACCAATGAAGTAGTACAATGGGGATTGAAAAGTAGTACAGCTAGAAATCTGTACTTACATTGACTGTCTGAGAAATCTATACTTTCTCAAGTGGTACTACAGAAAATGTAGTACATTATATGAGAAAAGTACATTAGAATGAGTTTGACCTTAAATAGCTCTGAATCCAATCATGAATCATTACAACATCTTCAATAGTTCTTGAAATTGAAAGAAGAGATATTATAAGTTAACAAGAAGAAGCAAGAGAGGTGAGGAAGATCAACAGGAGCATCCTGAGATCACATGAGAAAACGCCAAACCCAGACTCTCACCGTCTGTTGTTATGGTGAATATTCATGTGTTCTCAGGTCGCCCCTGCTGGACTTTTCTTCACCACATAGAAATTTATTTATGCTGGTGGGTGAGCAAAAAAAAAGAAATTGAGCTCCGAGAACGTGGAAACAGCTACCGGTTTTACTTGGTGTCCCCCAACTTTTCCTCCTAAACTTTTCCATCGTGAGGTGTCACCAAGTGGCCAATCCTTGCGGAAGCGGGACTGCGGGAGGTCCAACACCAAAATCATGAACTGCTGATAGCTGGTTGACACCAACGGAAGGAAATTTTTGGGAGTAAAAGCTGAGGAATAGCATTTTAGAAGCGCGGCTAAGACTGCTGCCGGGGAAGATGCAGGCCGGAAAATGGAGAGGGCTGCAGGTTTCTGGCGTGTGAACGGAGTGTAACAAAGGCGATGTCTTAATTTTGGTTGTCTTTTTTAGAGTTTTAATCATGTTTTGGAACAGGAATCCGGTGTATGCGAAAATTCGGACGTGAACACACTAGTCCAGTGGTTTTGTGCAAATACACTGCAACTGTTAATCCAAGACCAGAGCCAGTGTTGGATTTTCTCTTCTTTGATCTGAATCCATAACTCAAATACTAAAGATGCGACACAAAATTGGATACAAGTTAAGTTTTCACTGCAATTTTATCATCTTACATATGGGCAGAGAAAGAGCCAAGTGATGCATAAAAACTTGTTTCATATTTTTTCTCCAGCCAACCAACGGCTATAAAAGGCCAATGCTTCTTGTGGCTTGTATTCAGGAACTGTATGTCCAGCTCCCTGCAACAAGAGAATAGAGTCAATAATCTAAAACTTGAAATCGAATGACTGATTCTGTCCATAGCAGAAGACATAAAAAAGCAACTGAAAGATGCAAATACGGACCCAAGACAGCACAAAATGCATCTTACCTTTATAGTGAGGAAAGTGAGATTATTGTCATAGCCTTGAAGGTACCTAAAACAGCACAAAAACAAAAGAAGAAAATACTACCGTTATCATAGAGTTCATGACTATGATTCACAGAAGTTTTTACAATAGTAAGTAAGCGCATTGCGAAAGACAGTTAGACAGGCATATGTAATATACCCAGCAACCTGATTATTGAAAAACCAAGGTCTCCATTCGTCTAAGATTTTATATCCAAGCGACCTCGTCCATTTTTCACTCCCGAAATATGGTACACACATATCATGATCACCACTGCAAACAAAATAAAATCATGAATTACAATTCCATCTAAAAGTGGGGGGGTCAAATATTTTAAACTGAACACTACAAAATCTAGAAACTTCGCATCCGTATAGGAAACACTGGATTCCTGCAAAATCATTCTTTGCTGCTGACATTTGCACCAGAGAATTATTGGTAACTCTGCCGCTCAAGTGTATACACCTTCTCTAGTTCTATATCCCCAGGCTGTAAGGTTCCTGTGATATTTAACCATGCTTCCCAAATCATGATTGTACAGGATCTTGTCTGTACAAATCTCCCAAATAAGGTTTTCCTAGTTGTCGTCATGTGAACAAAAATTTACAATCAGTTTGCTGCTTTCAGATAATTTACAATAAGCATGCCTCATTGTTTAGCCACGCATTTGCCACTTCATCATCCTACACAACCAAATCCACTAATTGAAGTTAAAAACTATGAGAAAAATCTAAAATCTAATCCAAGGCAAAACTCCACTGCTTTTGGGATAACGTTAGCCATACTCTTAAATTTTCTATGCAATCTTTGGCATCAGACTGGTCTTGCTCAAGTAACGAAAGCTAGAAGATATTATAAGTTGCAAAGAACTAAAAAATTCTTGACTCACAGTGCATGGCAGGTTTTTGCTTTTTAGGAGCTGTGGCCATGTAGGAACAATTCCATCTCTTACTGGAGCTCCAAGAGGGCACGCACGACCAAAAATACTTTTTCTTACTGGAAGAGGCATTTCCGTTACCTCTGAAACTAGATGGGAACCTGATATTACCATTTTCAATTTCTTTCCATTCAGGCCCGTGGTAACAGGGTTCAAGGATGTTATATTTGTTCAGACCACCGATGTTCTGAACTTAAACCAAATTCAAACCAAAACTCTGATTAAGAGCAACAAATAGAAACAAGAAAAGCGGATAAAAGGGAGTGTTTCACAACAAAATAAGAATTCCATTACAGAGCCAACTTACATTATAAACTTTCTCAAGCTTTTCTTTGCATCTTTGATTGTCATTTCCATAGAAAGTTCCATTGCAAACAGTAGTCACCTCCTGCATTATATGACAGACATTAAACATTTAGCACTTGTTTGCTCTAAAACATAGAACACCGGGAAGTGAAAAAATTGACATTACAAGGTTTGTCTTTGGGTCTAAGAACAGTTCAAATTGAGAACAACAACATATATTCCTCGGATGGCAAAATAGATACACGGTTCATGTGTTTGCATTTCTAGTACCCTTTACCGTCTTTACGCCTTTGGAGGAGTTACTAACTTCTAACTCTTGACCTGACACTGTGACACATCAATAGTTTTAACTTCACTAGTTTTGTTCAGTAAATTGCAGGCCTACTATTTCAGACTTACATATTAGACATCAAGCTACCTCAAATAGAACATCTGGGATAAGGCCCATACCATGAGCAAATGGCACAAAAGAATTTCCATCGAATTCCCCGTCAGTTACCCCATTTCCTATTATGTAACCCTGTATCAAATGAGTTTGAATTCAGTTAAAAGATTGTCATACACAAGACATTTCGAATTTACTATTTGAAACCATAGAATTTCATACCTTGAAGTTCAGTACAGGCTTTATACCGGCTTCAAGACCTGAAAGAGTTCTCATTTTTAGTAAGATTGTACTTCTAATATTTCAAGTCGGTCATTGTTCATCAGATTAGTAAGGCAGTAAGGATAGTTACCCTTCACAACTTCAGAAGCAGAGTAGGCACATATACCCCATCATAGAACTCTCCAGAAATGTAAAATGGGTTTGATAGGAACTCTGGGTATTGCTCGAACCACTTCATGCACATAAATAAATTGAGAAACACATTAAATGTTTGGCATGTTGCTAGATTTCAGATAAAGGTATCATTATTTGTATGCATTAAGATCATTAACCCGCAGATATGGTCTGGTGAAATGAATGGGGTGGTGAACAACCGTGCTATATTAACAACAACTACGACAGCTACCATTCTATTTCCAAAGGCGGTAATTAAGCTGTCACATTTGCACAAAATTTGGGCACATACAGTTCAAGATGCTTATCAGTAATCAGTGTATGCAATCTCAGTTCCAATTTGCGCAGCATCGGGCTTGTTCAATTTGATTAATAACAATAAATAATACCTTGAGAAGAAAGGTGTGCGCCTCCAACGAAGTCCTATGGTCTCCAGTTTTGTAGTCCTCTTGGTTATCTGAGTATGAGGATAATGTTTGAAACCTGAAGTTGAAGACAGACAAACATTTTCTTATAAGGTTCCAGAGCTTGGCTCCATACTGATAATTAAACTAGTGTTAGAAATTGACAGAAGGTCTAACCTTTGACCATGTTCATACACAAACCCATAAGTCTTAGGCTTTTCAAAATTGAATGGACCATGTTCATACACAAACCCATCAAAACTAGAACACCCAGGACCTCCATTAATCCAAAGAACAACAGGATCTTCATTTGGGTTTCTTTCAGAAACCACAAAGTAGTAGAATAAACTCTTCTCATCTATTTTCACATATCTTTTTACCACAAAAAAACAAGAAAAAAAATGTGAAAAATACTAGTCTTTTTGAGTTCAAGTGCAACAAATGATGGACAAAAATTAAGGAGATGGGTTTGCAGTAGTTACCCAGAGTAGTGTTTAGAAGGGAAATTGCCATTAAAACCAGGAAGAGAAGTAATTAGAGCATTGACAGGAGCTGCTTCAGTAAATGATGATGATGATGATAAGAAGAAAAACAAGCACCACAAAATGAATGATTGTGTTGACATTTTTCTGGAGGATTCCAATTGAGAGGGAAAATTCCGTTCAAGAATTACAGATTATTACATGGTTGGTTCTATGCAGCTATGCTGATTCAGTTTAAGTCAACATACATTTGTTTAATGTAGAATAAGTAACACAAATTCATTTTGTATTATTTTACTACTTTTTTATTGCAACATGCGTTGCTCAAGTTTACAGTACCATATAATAATATAATAAGGTGGTTGGTTTTCAGATCAGATGACCACATTTCGGTAGGAGATGGCTTCAACCATTTGGCTTTAGGCTTGAGCCATTTGACTTTATTCTACCATTCGTAGAAGGGGTTGATGAAATTCTGCCATGGCACCAAACAAAAATCTAAACCAGGTTTGTGGCAGATCTTGATGTGCCAAAGGGGCTGATAGTTGAACTTTGTGGGGAGTCGGGGTGTGCATATGAGAACATCAGCCTTGGCCCTCACCGGAATTTGGCATCGTTATAGAGTTGTCGTCGTGTTGCAGAGGATTTAAGCTTCTAAAAAATTCTCTCTCTCTTTAACAGGTAACCTGATGGTAGTGCAAGTGCAAACCATGCGATGCATATACCCAAACACTATTTCTTTGAGTACCTACTACCTCCTTACCCATGCATTAGTTTATTCAAGCTTGGACTTAATGAACAACAGACAAAACATACAGACAAGTGCAGAAGGTGAAGCCATTCTATGTTTGACCCTGACAGACACTCACGGGATGCCCAAGTAAACTCACCAATCACCATGTGCACTCACAAAAAGCTAGCATAGGGAACGTGCGATGCCAAGTTTACACAACACCATGTGCTTGAAGGAAAGTTTCAGAGACAAGCTACACATTCTAGTGATATGGCTTCTTTCATTGCAGAAATCTTTAGCTCATCTCTCATTGGCTTTTCACAATCCGGGTCCCCCTCTACTCTCTCTAGTCTAGTCTTCAGTCAGTAGGTAGGCAATGGTCATTTCTCTGTCTCCCCTAGAAAGATAAATACATAATGATGTGTCTCTTTTCACACCCACACATCCAGTTTCACAAGGGCAACATCCCTCACCTTCAGTCTCTCTATATAACAAGCCAAGGTTGCATGTCTATAAACTCTTCACATTTCTCAGTTTTTACATTGAACTTCAAAGAATGTTAAACCAATTACAGGGATTCAAGTTTCTACTGCTTCTGTGGGGATCTCTTCTGGTTATTGCATCTCTGCCCAACCATGGTCAGTTTACAATCTCAATGCTCCAGCATTATACTATCCTTTAACATGATTTAGACATTCATTCATCTAACAAACATGTTATTATATCGTTTTGCAGGATTAGGTGCAGAATGTGGCGATAAGAACAAACCAACAGTGAAACAAACAAAGGTGGGATCTGGAAACCCACCAAAATTCATGGTGGAAGTACAAAACAACTGCACAATCTGCCCTGCAATCAACATTCACGTCAAATGTGGAAGTTTTACTCAAGATCTTGTAAACCCTAGACTTCTTAAAGTGTTGGGGAAAGGCGACTGTGTTATTAATGCTGGATTTCCACTAGGTCCTCTGCAGAAAATCTCTTTTAACTATACTCACACTATGTTTAACATTTCAACTAGTACCTGGTATTTTCAATGTGAGTGAAACCAGCAAAACCAACTCCACCATTCGCCCTGGTTCTGTAGTTACCAGGATTTATTGAATGATTAGATTTATTGAATGATTAGATTTCTGCTTGCTAATTGTGCTTTTACACTGACTAGTGCTTCAATTCACCTATTCAATGTAATTTTCATGCTCAAGTCGCAAGAAAAAGCATCACAAGGCAGTTTTCGCTAAGATCTGTGGAACTCATTTTTTTAATTTATGTTCTTAAAGAGTACTATGTTGATGCATTGGAAAAAAACACTGCTACAAGTGAACCTTAACACACCAACCTTGATGCCAAGTTTTTGGAACCAATGTGCAACTCTAACATGACAGCTTTAAAACACTTGGAAGTGTTAGTCTGTTTGGCTAATAAGAAACAGACCACAAACCACGCTAACAGACAGAAATGTCAGAGATTTTGGCCGCACAAAAGTCGAAATAATCAAGGGATGCAAGCTGTTACTAAGAGAAAACAATTTTGGACATCAGAACTAAACTAAAACACTAGGAACAGAAAATATTGGCAAAAAACAAGCTGACAAAGGAGTAACTCAAGTGTTAAGACATCAGATTTAATTCTAACAAATGCAAGCCTACAGGATATGAAATCAAGCAACCAAAGTATTTCAAAAGCTGTCCGCAAGAAAGAGTGGCACTGAACTAGCATGCTAAAACATTCAAAACTGAGGCAACTAAACACGTAGCATACATACCCTTTCATTGGAATGATTTATAATATACAACAAAATCAATGAGGGCTGTGTATAACCCCTTCAATTGTGATATTTTATTGAATCAAACTTTGCAACATGGCAGTTAGTAAGAAAAATAGTAATAACCTTCCTATAATCAGACGACTGCTTGCAGAAGAAATGTCATGGGAGGCTACATCATATATCCTTCCAGTCTGTTCATCCTTCATTTTGATGCTAGACGAACCTGAAATCACAATCAAGAAGAGGATAACCTACAGTTTAGTGCCTAGAATTCTATATATTGACAACTATAATAATAATGGGGAGTTACTCACAGTTGTATTCAATCCACCCGATGGTCTGGTTTTCGAGATCATACACGACTAGCTTATCAGACAATGCTAAATCTGCAAGCAAAAGGTGGAGTTAGTTTCCAAGCTTGAATCGAATCAATATAATCAGGTCAGATAACACAATTGAGATTCTGATTTTACAAAAAGACG
The DNA here is from genome assembly GCA_023531295.1 of Papaver armeniacum. Lineage (NCBI taxonomy): Eukaryota > Viridiplantae > Streptophyta > Magnoliopsida > Ranunculales > Papaveraceae > Papaver > Papaver armeniacum. The sequence continues at coordinate 186,717 of JAJJWW010003650.1, forward strand.
AAAATCTGAATTTGATGAACGATCGGGGAAGCTGTAAAAATGAAACATATACTATATTCTAAAAGATAACTTATAGTAACCTATATGAGACAGGTTGCGAGAAAAACATATTCATACATCAGACCCAGATTCTATTCAAAGCACTAAACTGGTCCTTCACAACCTCAAATATACACGCAAAGCCTTATGCTGAGAACATAAATCTTCGGGTTTGGAGGTCTGGAGGTATAAAATGTTTCTGTAATGAAGAAGATGATATAACAATATCGAAGTTATGCCAAGAGAAGCCTTATTCACTTGATTCGAATTAATTTCCATTTTTATGCCACTTTTTAGTGCCAATAACGTCCTGGTGGATCCAGGATTTTAGTTAGAAGGCAAAAAGGGTGTCAAGAGGGTATTTCCAGCTAATATAGGTTTTGGGGAAGTTTGGCAACTGCTATAACATACCTCTGATGCATTCATCAGGTCAATTCCGTGAAGAAAATGATAAAATCATAAAAGTAATAGAACATTGTTTTCGACCAGCCGAAGATCTAACTAAAATGGGTTTTTCTATAACATACAAATAGATGAGCTATTTCTGATGCATTCATCAGTTTGGGAATGTGCAAACTACAAGTAGCTCATCTAATTAGGGGACGGAGGAGTAGAAGAAGTGACAAAAATAGTTCTGAATCTGTCCGATCTTGAAGAAAATGATAAAATCATAAAAGTAATAGAACATTGTTTCTATCTTATATATAATATATTTATGTTAAACTACTGATCAATAAGATCTAACTAAAATGGGTTTAAAACTTGTTTCTTTTGTTTTTCGTTAGGTTTAAAACTTGTTTCTTTTGTTTTTCTAGCTTAAGTGTTTTCATACCAACCTTCAAGCCTTATCAAACAGTTCCCAAACAAAATTTCCATGAAATTATGAAATTCAGATCACTAATAATTTCCCTAGTTTGCACATTAAAACAATACCTCCCAGAAGAATCGTATCCTTCCCGTCCTTAGATTGCATTCCACTATTCTGCCAACCAATACACCACATATCTTCCTGCAAATATCATACATTACGTTAAGTGAGTAACAGTAAGTAATACAAAAGCAAATAGATAAAATCAAAGGTAGAGTAAAGCATCATGGAGAAAAGCAAGCCTTCAGCTGCTGGCTTCTACAACATCGATGAAGCTTGATCAATTTCGATCTGATCTAGGTATTTATTCAGGTCCCTAACCATATCTCAAAAGATACTTACAAAAATAGTGTCGAAAAATTTAACTTCTGAAATAGAACTATTTTTTTTTTAATATCATTCGATTAGTTCACCAATTATGCTTGTCCCAACAGAGAATATCACATAACATGATCTCAAACGCATAATCCAAAAAAGAATATCAATATCAGACTCAGCTTACTATTTGGTTCTGAGAGCAGCGTTATAAAGGTGGATAAAATTTATAAGAGATCAACAAACTCAGCCAGGGAGCATGGATCCAAACTTCTAACCTCAAGTATGAGAGTGTGCGATTTCCAATGTTGACTTATTTATATAGTTTAGCATCTGAATATTTATGGATCTATTTAACCAAATAAAAAGATAACGTGTTCGAATAATTTAGCAACCGAAAATCTCCAAACTCTCAAATTATTACCCAATAAAAAAATTGAGTATTCGAATTGGGTATCTGAAATTTGAATATGAAATCGGGTGGGATTTTCCGACATCCATTGCCGCCATTACATCACAGCATGATCACATAAAGTTTCAAATAATACATATTCAGAAATCAAAAAGATCAAACTAGTTCATGATGGCAAACAGCAAAAGAAAAATACTGAAGGCTGACAGCATGATGTTCTGTAAACCAAATTACTTACATTACTTACGTGGTATAAGAACAAATAATCATGTGGATAAACCGTTAGTGTAAGCGAATCTTCAAAATGAAACTTGATCAATGGAAATCCGTCATCGACACTGCCAAAATAAAGGAGAATACACGATGTTAATAAGACCTTACCAACCAATTTATCACAGCTTCAGTAAATTACAGTACATGTGATGCAATTGTTGAGAAGCAGAAATAACCCAAGACCTTTCAGCAACATCAAACCAATTTCCAAAATGAACCTGTAATAGATCAATGTGACTGACATGGATGGAGATAATACCTCCCAATGTAATCAAAGCATGTAAACTGGTTCTCGATAGTCTGTAACTTCAGATCTGATTGGTGAGATAATATCTGATAAGAAAAGAAAAAAATTAGGCAACTTTCTTGATGAAACTGAACTGGAAGAATGAACAAATACCAGAAAATGTCTCATACCGCCAAAATCATGGGCTCATACACCACCTCAGGAAGATAAGATAAAGTTGTACCGCTATCGATTATCGTCCCCCTCCTATCTCCAGTCTCGAAAACATCTGTGGGAAGTTGTAGAGTAGCCTTACCAACCTCAATTGACTTCAGATTGACATTGTAATGTGGCCTAAGATAATGATTAATCTATGAATATGTGGATAAAGCATAAACAAGGCCCTAAATAGATTTGGAAAAACTTGAAATGTGTAAAAGACAAAGATAAGTAATTATAGTGGAATATTGTTCTGTTCCCAAGTTTGTTTTATATTTCCTCACAGTTAAATTATTTTCCAAAATGAATCAACAAACAAAGAGGTTAAAACCACCATCCTTTTAACTCTTAAGACAAAGTAACTATCTCTAGACATGGTGACTATAACTACATAAAGAGTAGGCTCTGCATCTTTATCTTACACAAAATTTGGGTAATGTGAGGAACGTCAAAAATGGCTCCGCTCTGAACATGACATTTTTGGGAACGGCCAACCTATATCCCTGGGTCTTTTAGTAAACAGCATGAAATGTGCCAGTATAGTCAACAAAGTTGGATCAACCCTTGGACCTTAAATCATTCAGTGTGTACATTACATCTTATAAATACTAATTAGCTTTAGTAAATTGGACCACAGTGTCATCAGCTTTTCACCTACTCTATGTTTACACCAGCGTAAGATTTTAGATAACCTCGTTTTTTTTTTTTTTTTTTTGTATTAATCAAACCACACTGAAAGAGCAGATGGTCAGTACTAGCCAGCTTTAACTATTGTTTCATGTTTAATGCATAGGCATTCCAGAGTGACGGCGACAAAAGACTCAACAGTGACACTTAAGGGTCTGAAATTGTTGCCTAATAAGATATATAGGTAGAGCAAGAGGTTAAAACAAATGAAATTGAACTTCGAGAACAAAATAACTACGTACTGATTAGGTACCAATGAAGTTGTTTTCACTTTTGGCTGCACCACCTGTCCAATGGCAAAGATTCCACCTCCTTTAATACCATCTAAGCAATGAGCAAACATCTTCTTCACTTTTCCAGCTGCAGCTAGCTGAGAAATCATGGACGTATTTGCTTGTCCAAAACCAAGCAGTCCATCAAGTGCTCCAGTAGATGTACCTAAATCCCCAGATTGTTTAGCACCACATCTATCCCACAAAAAATGAACACTCTATAAGAAATAGGAAGCCAATATTTATTGTAGTTTACACACGGTAAATATACAAGAGTAAATACTCTAATGATTTATTAGCATGGCCGTTGAGTATCCACTAAAACTTATTAAAGAAAAGTGTGACAAATTAGAAACAATATGAAGCATAGTGTAATAATGGTAAGCATAACATCATCGTTACAGCTCAGACGACGCAAGGTCTCTGAGAAAGTATAAACTACTTGGGACAATTCGCAGTTTCTTTACAAAGTGCCGTGAAAAAAAGAATTTTCATTTTCCAACATGAAGTATGCTTGTATAAAATATGAAAGGAAGTTGTAATCCAAAGGTTTTCAGATGCAATTTTACTATTTTAACAGAACCTATCATATGATAGACAATGCGAATTGGAGCATATAGTGAAGAATGAAGATGTGAAGACGTGATACGTATAATGTTGAGTACAAATAACTTTGTATGGTTGAAGTGGCACCCCGTTACATAGTAATAAAGGAATAGAGGATCCAGTCCTGTGTAAAACTAAATATTCAAGAGGAAAAATGCACCTGAGGGCACAAAACCTGAAGAACACATTAACCTTGGCCCTACATGTCTCTAACACCAAGGAAGCACCTTGAACAAACTACCAACAGATGTTCATAAAAGTCCCAGACATAAACCACGGTTCGTACCCCTACACAACGTTCACAATTAGTCCTTAGGTTCTCTCTCATTATTGGTACAGTCGCAATTAGGCTGCCAGCCAATTCTTAGGTTCTCACTCGTTATCATAGCATACTTTATGTCTCTGTCACATTATACAGTCACAATTAGACTAATAATGAAAAATGCAACTGACCCGAATGTGACGGTTGCATTTGCAGATGTGGTTGCTGAATTCCCAGATACTTGATCATACTGTACAATATCGTTAACAAAGTAACCATCAGTTGAGCTCCCATCTCCATAAACCACTCTATATTCACAAAGCATATCCGATGTACAACCAGGTATACCGCCATCGTATGTTGCAGAGCAAAAATCTTGTTTACAAGTAACCAATTTCGCACTCATGGATGCCTTTGGATTATATAACTTGAGCTTTATCTGTCCAATTCAAAAATCAAAAACAAAACAAAATCAACCAAATTCTGTATTTCCCTTAACAACACCAAAAAAAGAACACGAAATTACAAAAATCAAAGAAAATGACGGAAGGAAGGAAATGGTACATACACCAAGGTTGCTCTCAGTAGGGCATTTCTTGCATTCAATACAATTAACCCAGAAAATATCACTTCCTGTATCAACTTGAACATAATAATCATTTGATGGATTTCCAATCCCAATTGATGCAAAATAAAGCCTATAATCATCAAAAAATAACAAATCAATCACAAAAAAAATTCAAAAAAAAAAAAATTCAAAAAAAATCTCATAAATATAATTCATGAAAAAAATAAGGAGAAATGTACCCAGCATCAGTAGGATCACCATTGCCACCTAAAGGAAGATCAACATCAACTTGAGACAAAATTCGAGAATGTCGGCGGTTATCATGAGCTATATAATCACTTAAAGATCTATTATTATGAATCATATCTCTTCTTGACCTAAATTTATTATGAACACGAATTACTCCTGTTCCATATACATTCTGAACCAGAAATACCAGAATTATTGTCAAATTCCAGATCCATCGATTATCCATTTTTTTTTAAAAAAATTCAAAAATAAAAATTCAAAGAATGAAAGAAAAAAAGATATTATTTTTTCAACGGAGGTCAAGTTTACAGAGAAAAAGAAGAAGATGAGACCTCCGCCGCGTTTTTTTTTTTCTTTTTCTTCTTTTCAACGAAAAGCGGAAAAAAATTTATATAAAGTCAGTTAAAATAATGACGGGCTGTATTTATGTGAGGTTGTTTATGATACTGTACTTTGAGTAGTATCTTAGTTATGTTATTTTAGTTTTTTCTTTATACGGCTAAAATTTCACGTGATGGGATTCTTTTCTCCTTTAAAGCGATCGTTTGTGTGTGAATTTGGTGGACTTGGCTTCTATTTTGGGTCAAGAATACATTCTCTCATTCTCAATTCTTGATGTTTGAGTCAAAACTTTGAGAAAACTTTCAAATACTCTGGCCTGGTGCAGTCGTTTTCCAGTTGGTTAAAAGTATACAAATCGGGCTTTATTTTTATTTATTTTTCCTGATAAAACAGGCATTATTTTGTATGCATACGAGGTAAGCTAATAACGCGTTTGGATACACTTCTAGAAGTCAAAAAAGCAAGAAGTCAGTTTGGGTGTGGAATTTCAAAATGACTTATAGAACCTGGCGAGATTGGGGTATACCTAGATTATACCCATTTTGTTCCCAACCATAATAGAGGGTTAAGGGGTGTCTAATATGTGTAAAGTTACCTAATTACCCTCTCCTAATAATAACCAAAACCACCCCTTTTGGGTTTTAGATCAAAACCTTATTAATTTCTTTCCTTCTCCTTCATCATCAATCTAATGATCCATTTCTTTCTCCTACTCTATATTTCATCGTTTTCAAATGAAAAAATATCGTCGATTATGATTTTTTATTGTCGATTAATCCTTTCAAACTCATTCTAGTACTTTGTTTTGTTATTTGAATGACAAATTAGACTTAAAATTTGAAATTGTTGAATTGTAGTTATACAGTCGGCATGGTATTTGTTTGTCGAGCATGCCGACTTTTCATATTTATTTTTAGTCGGCAAGCTTATAGGATGAACAACATGCCGACTTTTCATATATTATTTTTAGTCGGCAAGGTTATAAGATGAATATCATGCCGACTTTTCAAAGAGTTTTGTTTCAAAGTAATATTTACGAAATTGACAAAGATTCATCCTTATACCTTGCCGACTAATTATGCATTTGTAACACCTTTCTCTCGTATGTCAAAATCCTATAGTCGGCAAGGTATTTTTTGTCGACCTTGCCGACTATAAGGTAGTAAGCAAGGTAAAAATTAATAAGATGCCGACTAGTGAAACATTTACAACAGCTCCCGTGTGTCAAAAATAATAAAGTCGGCATCTTCTTCATTCACCGACCTTGCCGGCTGGATATAGTCGGCATGTTACTCATCTGTAGACCTTGCCGGCCAGATATAGTCGGCATGTTCTTCATTCGTCGACCCTGCCGACTTTTCATAGTTTCAGAACTGAAAGTGTTGATTTCTTCTTTAATTTTGAGTATGATTTCACACATCAGCTTTGCAATCCCCTTTTTAGAAGTGTTTGGGTAGTATGTTTTCATTTTCGTTGCAAAAAAAAATTTCAAAACAATTTTTTTTTCTTCAAAAATCTTGCCACATGAGTTCAATCAAAAACAAAATTTGATAACTTAAATTCATAAGTTTTAATCTACTTCATTAATTCATCTAAACTCAATTAATTAACCTAATCAGAATTTTTAGCGTTAATTAAACAAGGGTATATTAGCCATTTAGAAAATACAAGGTTAAGGGGTAGCCTGTTTTACTTCAAAATGACCTGGCTTTTGTCTCATTAGGTATACCCCAATCAAGCAAGGTTCTAGAAGCAGAAAAGTCGACTTTTTGTGAAGCAAAATACTGGGACTTCGACACTCGCTTCGGAAGGCCAAGTCGGGCGTAAAATGTATCCAAATGCGCTTTAAAAGAGCCGGGCTAAATGGACTGGATCTAATATCCCCAATGATGTTGTTAGTCTCTGTTATGTAACAACTTAGTTTTATCCTTGTTTCTCATTAAAAAAAAAAGCTGGGTAAAGTTCAAATTGATGTTCCGGGCGGCGCCTATCACAAGACCTGTGTTCACAAAGCTGTCATCACTGTACTTTTCAGCATCTTTAATCTCCTTTGAATGCTGGAAAGTACACCAAGGGAGATTGATGCTACAATGCTTGAGAAAGGTTTGTGCGAAATGGATGAAGTTATTGCAATTCATGAACTTTGCATTTGGGCTATTACTATAGGGAAGGTATTGTTGGCTTGTCATGTTAAGGTGCAGACTGATGATGACAGATTTAGTATTAGACAAAGTTGTGGATCATATTAAGAGCTTTTACGCATAAGCCATGTAAATACACAAGTTAGAACGGTAGGAGGATGATTTCGTCTATTTGCAAATAATATTTGCTAAATATAATGATACATCATGAAAGATAGTAAAAACAACTTGATGACCCTTCCAACATCCATATGGTAACGAGCGGGTGAAGAAGAAATATTTATATGCTTACGACCAGGCGAAGATGAAAGATCGTGCGAACCTACTTGAGTTACGGCTCCTAGGGCTGCACATGGGCGGGTATGGGCGGGTATAAGCTCAAACCAACCTCGCACCCACAGTCGCGGGGTTTTTTTTTTCATAACCAACCCCGCACCCACAAACACGGGTGGGGTTTGTTACCCACCCGTCATGCGGGTAGGGCGGGTTTGGGTTTAAACCCGCTTAAACCCGTAATAATTAGATATAATCCAAAAATTAGATATACCGATCGGGAGGAGGAGTAGTTCGCTATAATCTTCTCGCACCACATTGAAATTTTCAAGATTACAATCCATGGAGTCCGCTTTAATATATTTCATGACGCGTGCAAACTAATTATAGTGATAGCAAATCGAATACGCTTCTGTTTTATTTTGATGGTAAAGAAATCTCCGAACGTTAAGAAGGCCCTCTTAAATTGGCACCTCTGTGGATATGTTCACACACAAGACACCAACAACCATTGAAAACGTGAAGTCTCTGGAGAAAGGGACAAAAGAGGTGGTCTAGGGAGCGAGCCGAACTTCTCAAGGCCAAAGTGAAGGATTAGCTGTAATCAACGGTGTATATTGAGCGGGTTTTTCGGGCGGGTATGGGCGGGTATGACCTAAAACCAACCTCGCACCCACAGACAGCGGGGTTTTTTTTTCTTAACCAACCCCGCACCCACAACGGGCGGGTATGGACAAAAAACCCACGGGTTTAGCGGGTATGGGTATCGTGGGTGGGTCTTGTGCAGCCCTAACGGCTCCAGACGTTTCATCCTTCAATCCAATGGTTGAAGAGCCTGAAATGATTTCAGAGATTAGAATTCTATATAGTGCTGAACAACTAGAAGCGCAAGGACATTAGTTCTTTGCAAATAGAAGAGGTAGTACTTACAGTTGAAGTCTGACAATCCAAGAACTTGGTTTTCGAGATCGTATAACACTAACTTATTCGCCAACACCAAATCTGCACGAATACAAATGACGGTGGCATACATGTATATCATCAGCAAACCTTGCGAAGTTTTATGGCTAATTACATATGAGTGAATCAAACATGTGCATTACCTCCTAAGACGATCACGTCAGAATTGGCTTTTCGATTATCTTGCCAACCGAGATAATACCATTGATTTTCCTGTTAGTGTCAGGCAGCAGTTAGCGATACATCAAGGTTGACTAACAAGAGGGTGAAAGGCAGAGACAAAGATATATATATATATATATATATATTAAAGCGGAATCTGCATGTGGCCATTGGATGTAAATCACTTTTACTTACAAGTGAAAGCAAATAGTCATGAGGATAAACGTTCAATTCGAGTGAATTTTCAAAACCAAAAGTCACAGTAGGAAACGATTTATAGATGCTGCAATTATAAAAGAGATAATATTAATCAGTCATGTACACCCTGTAAGGAGTAATTTTTGCATATAAACCATGAAAACAAAACCTTTTATTGAAATGGAAGCACTCACAGAGATCCTCAAAAACTTGTGTACTCAAGTTAGGCTGGCTAGTTAAAATATGATTAGAAGAAGAAGAAGAAGAAGAAGAAGAAGAAGAAAAGGATGTAAGGTGAGAATTTTTTCATATGAAGTGAAGGTTTAAAATATATATAAATTATGAAATTATCATACCAATTGTCTCAATGGGTCAAAAATCGGTCATGTAAGATATGCCAAAGTTGTACCACTATCAATAATTGTTCCTTTCCCATCTCCTGCTTCGAATTTGGAAATGTCTAGGATAGTATTGCCAACTTGAACTGATTTCATATTCACATTATAATGTGGCCTAAGAAAAAGATTAAATAAATTAATATATAACAAAACTTATGCTATATATATTATAACTAATGCTAATTATGAAATGAATAGTTTTAGAATTAGTTGGATTAAATCACATACGCATTTCGAACAAGTGGAGTTGTTTTTAGTGTTGGCTGCACTACGTCTCCAATCGCAAAGATTCCTCCTCCATTCTTACCATCCAAGCAGTGAGCAAATTTCTTCTTCACTTTCCCAGATGCATCTAGTTGTCATAGCATGGATGCACTTGAAGCACCCAATCCAATCAGGCCATCGAGGCCGAGGTCGGCTTTAAAAGATGCGAACATATTTCCTGTTTGTTTGATCCCACACCTACGTCAAAGAATAACAAAATAAAATGTAAGTATAAATGTCAAGTTAAGCATGACTTGGTGGTGGAAAACGTGCTTAAAGTTTTCTGTTCAAACTTGGCTCGCAGATGTTTTATTGTGTTGTGCCGCTAAATGGATGAATTGACCTTTACAACGAAGAGCCATGAATATTAAGATGAAATTAAATTTTATGGCTTACCCAAATAGAATATGTGCATTTCCAATAGTTGTTTGAAGATTTCCAGTAACTAGATCAAACCCAATGATGTCTTGAACAACGTATCCAGCACTTCCACATCCATCTTCATATGCAATATCATATTCACAAACGTTATTAGAGAAGAAACATCCAAGCTTGGCCATAGGGTCGTTGTTAAATTTAGTGCAAAACCCATCACTACATGGAACTAATCTTGCTGTTGAAGAGTTATTTGGATCATATAGTTTCAAAGTCAACTGCCAAAAATAGAAATAGATATTAGGGGGAAAAAGGATAAAGTTAATGGTTAATTAGAGTTTGGTACTTACATTTTGTCCAATGTTAGTGTTTGGTCTAACTTTTGTCCAACTTAGGGGTTGGTACTTGAAAATAACGTTGACTTTGGTTGACTAGGTTAAGTTTAATTTTATTAAATTTAAAATCCAAATATTTAACCATTTACTGTTTTACCCTTTATTTTGACTAAACTACCCTTACCGTCGCACACACTTTTTACATGCGTGAAATTTCTAACACATCGTAACTCTCACACACACTTTCTTCTACCTTTCATGCTTCTCTTTCCGTCATCCCCGACTTAATCGGCACAGCTTACACCGCGCCACCACTACCCACCACTAGCCGTTCTATTGAATCTAAAGCATCACAATTACTTTTCCATCTATAAAAAACAATTGAAATCTTTCATCGAAATTTATTAAAATTTCAGAATCATGGTAGGACCATCAATGGCAGAATATAAGTTGATTGGAAATGGGATGAAATTGTGTGGTACATTCTTAAAAAATCTGATGAAGCATAAACATGGGTATATCTTCAACGAACCAGTGGATCCAATTGCAGTAAAACTTCGTGATTATAACTACCTTGCTCATAACCAATAGATTATAACTCCCTTGCTCATAACCAATAGATTATAACTCCCTTGCTCATAACCAATAGATCTGGTACTATGGAAGACAAGCTTGGAAAAGTTCATAGAAAACACCGTAAGAATTTGGTGCAAATCGAACAACACAGATCAATGAAGAACTTTCGTACTATATAAGTCTGCCACATTATGTGGAGTTTGGAGAAAGCAATATAGCCTCTCTGAATAGTAGACAACTTTCGCCGCTACAAAATTTTGGAACGTGCCTATACATTAAAAAAAATTGTTCAAGAAATTGTTCTATCAACTAGATCTAAGTATGTCATTGCCGATACTGAGAATAAGGCTTTTCTAGTTCATAACAATTACAAAACTTATCAATCCAATTCATATCCATCGTCAAATTCATTTCGTAGTCCTCATTCTGTTATGAGAGGTGAACATAGTCCTAATTACAGAGGCAAACGACCTTTTCATCCATCATATAGAGGTGATTCTCATTCATCATCATTTCGATCTACTGCTCCAACTTTTACTTCAGTTCCACCTCTTGCATCTATGGTCTCTGGTGCAAAGATTCCTTGTCAGATATGTGGTGATGCTGAGCATTTGGCTCCAGAATGTTCAAATAGGTTAAACTTTGCATATCAAGGAAAATCACCACCAAAGAATCTCCAAGCTATGCTAGATGCAGCTAACATTTTTGGTGAAAATCCGTGGTACGCTGACAGCGGAGCAAACCATCACATAACTAATGACAGTTCTACTCTTGAAGATTACACTGCCTATGATGGATATAATGGGGAAGGTATGGCTATTCATTATACTGGTTCTGTATCTTTACCTACTTCAGCTAAGCATTTTACTCTTCAAAATATTTTACATGTACCTACTTCATCTCACAACCTCTTATCTGTCCACAAATTCACTACCGATAATCATTGTCCCATCACCTTTTCTCCATGTGACTATACTGTGCAGGATCTTCAATCTAGGAAGATTCTGCTGCAGGGCCCTTATGTTAATGGATTATATCCAATCAACTTTCACCTACCACCTAAAGCTCTCCACATCAGTAAAGCTACTTCAGCTATCTGGCATCACAGATTAGCTCATCCATCATTTCAAACCCTACAAAAAGTGTGTAAACATTTTGATTGCAATGTAATAAAAACACCACTCTTCTGTAAGTGATGTCAGTTAGGAAAATCTCACAAGATTCCTTTTAGTCTTTCCACTACTAGTACTTCTAAACCTTTAGAGATTTTGCATATGGATCTTTGGGGCCCTGCTCCTGTAATGTCAAACAGTGGATATCTCTACTATGTTAATGTCATTGATGATTTATCTAAGTTTTGTTGGTTATTTCCTCTACAAGCTAAATCTGATTTCAAGATTACTTTCTTTACCTTCAAAACTCAAATAGAAAATCAATTATCTACTAAGATTGTTACCATCAGAACTGATGGTGGTGGATAATTCATTAACTAAGAAGTTTCAGCTTTTACTCAACTCCATGGTATTCAACATGAGTACACTTGTCCATATACCTCAGAACAAAATGGTGTTGCTGAAGCTAAACACAAGCATTTACTAGATGTTGGTAGAACCTTTCTTATCCAAGCTAATCTCCCTGATTCTTTTTGGGTTGATTATCTCATCACTACAAACTATACTATAAATAAACTTCCCACTAAGAGCATTCAATATATATCTCCATTTGAGAAGTTATTTGGAAAAACTCCTAACTACTCTTTTTTGAGAAGTTTTGGTTGTGTGTGCTATCCTTGGTTAAGACCTTATGCTTCTCATAAACTTGATCTAAGAAGTGCTCCTTGTGTGTTTATTGGATATAGTTCTCAGCAAAAAGGGTATAGATGCTGGGATCCAATCTCTGACAAGGTATATATCTCAAGACATGTTGTTTTTAATGAAACTGTTTTTCCTTATACTTCCATAGCATCAGTTCCAACATCTGCCTCAACTCTATGCTATGACACTTTTGCAAAGGAATTTCCTGCTTCAGCTTCTCAGTCTTCATCCACTCAGTCTACAGATATTACAATTACTTCTTTAGACTCAACTGTGCTACCACTTTCAGCAACCACTGCATCTCCTATTTCTCAGCAACATTCTTCTATAGTTCACAATGAGCATTCCATGCAGACTAAGGGTAAATCTGGTATTACAAAGCCAAAAATGTATTTTGCTACCAAACATCTTCTTCCAGCTGCTTTACTCAGTCCTACAGCACATATCACTCCAACTTGTTTTACTCAGGCTATCAAAATTCCCAAATGGAAGAACTCTATGGAAGATAAACATACTGCATTACAAAATGTTGGTACTTGGTCTCTTATGCAACCTGAACCTGGTCAAAAAATTGTAGGCCGCAAGTGGGTCTACAGAATTAAATATCATGCAAATGGTTCACTTGACAAGTTCAAATCTAGACTTGTGGAAAAGGGCTTTCACCAACATGATGGTTTGGACTATAATGAAACATTTAGTCTTGTAGAAAAACCAACAACTATTAGATTGCTTCTTTCCTTAGCTGTGCATTTTGATTGGCAAATTCACCAACTAGATGTGAGTAATGCTATTCTACATGGAGATCTACAAGAAGATGTTGAGCAACCTCAAGGCTTTGTTGATGCTGATAAGCCACATTATGTTTGTAAGCTTCATAAATCCATTTATGGCCTCAAACAGGCTCCAAGGGCATGGTATGACAAGCTCTACCAAATTCTAGTTGCAATAGGTTTCAAGCCTTCATCAGCAGATCACTCTCTCTTTGTTCAGAGAATTGGCAAAAGAATAACAGTTCTACTTGTTTATGTAGATGATATACTTTTGACAGGTATTTCCTCAACTTATTGCACTGAACTAATTACAACCTTAAGCTCTCATTTTCCCATTAAAAATTTGGGTGCTCTCCATTATTTCTTGGGATTGGAAGTGCAGAGGAATGACTCAGGACTTTTTCTTAGTCAAACTAAATATGCTCTAGATCTATTGGATAAAACACAAATGGTTGGTGATAAACCTTGTTCTACTCCAGCTTCTTCTTCTGGAAAGTTAAGTGCTCATGATGGAGCTCCACTAGTCAATCCAACTGAATTTAGATCTTTAGTTGGTGCTTTACAATACTTAACTTGGACTTGGCCAGAAATCAGTTTTGTTGTTAACCAGGTATGCTAGTTTATGCATCAACCTACTGATGTTCATATGAGTGCTGCTAATAGGATATTAAGGTATGTCAAAGGTATTATCACTCATGGCTTGTTCTTTACCAAAGGACTTCAAACTTTGCAAGGGTTCAGTGATGCAGACTGGGCTGGTTCTCCTGATGATAGGAGATCTACTAGTGGATTCTGTATTTTATTTGGGCACAATCCAATTTCATGGAGTGCTAAGAAGCAATCAACTGTTGCAAGATCCAACACAGAGGTTGAATATAGAGCTCTTGCACATACAACTGCTGAGGTTGTTTGGTTATGTCAGCTTCTTCAAGATTTATATATCTTTCTACCAGTTCCTCCAGTTCTCCACTGTGATAACAATAGTAGCATTTGTCTAGCCTCAAATCCTGTTTTTCACAGTAAAATGAAACATATGCATTGGACTTTCACTTTGTCAGAGAGTTGGTGCAGGCTAAATCTCTTCAAGTTACATACATATCCACTATTGAGCAGATAGTAGACATCTTTACCAAAGGTCTTCTTGGTCCCAGATTTGCAATGTTAAAAGACAAACTTCATGTCTTCAGCATTCAACAACTTCAGCACAGTTCAGTTTGAAGGGGGGTGTTAGTCATTATTGTTCTGTAACTATAACTGTGTGATTGTAACTGTTTGTCTAGCTGCCAGTCTAGCTGTCATTGTGTGCTGTCATGGTGAGTTTTCAGTCACACGTGTCTTACATTGCTTGGTCAATTGTGTGTGTGGCTATCTGTGTCTGTAATGAGAGTATTAATATCTCTCTGTGTCCTTTCTGTAAAGGGTGACTTCATTTTCTGTGAAACATTATCATTCTTTCTGTTCACAGAGCTATTTTTAACATAATATTACTCGGCCAAACCTTAAAAGTGTGATGCCAATGATCGCACATACCACTTGTGTCTATGATAAAATCGTCTGATATAGCCTATGAATAGTATAACACAAATTACCCGATCAAACACTTGGTAACAAGAAGAAGAAATAAGGTACAGTGGTAAAGTCGTTTGGTGATGATACCAGCGACCTGAGTTCGAAACTCGTCGGCATCGGGGTGGGGGATTTTTCTCTTTCTTTTTCTAGCTACTTGGGCTTGTAGGTAGTAGCCCTCTTTGAAGTTTAAACTTTAATATAACCTTTGGGCTTTAAACCCAATTTTTCCAAAAAAAAAAAAAAAAAAAAAAAAAAAAAAAACTCGCACTTATGCGCAGTAAGGAAAAAAGGTGAAATAAACTTTAGTTTTTATAGGAGAATCATTGCAGGCATTATGCGCAGGCCGGATCAGGCAAAAAATAAAAATAAAATAAAAGTTTAGAAATTTAAACCAACCATTAGTTGGTGCACATCAAGTTTGCTCAGAAATTTTCTGACACGAAGATCATACGCACTCCCCAAGGAGACAAAACAAGGACAAAACAATAAAACATTGGTTTGTTTATTTCTTAATTGAAAAAGTCAAATGACTTTTGATATCCACACCTAGTGGTGTAAATTGGGACGGGCCAGCACGTTTACGGCACAATACAACGCGTTAAAATTTGATCACTGCATGGCACAACACGTGACCGGCCTAGCATGAGCACAGCACGTTAGTTTAATGTGTTGTGTTGTGCAGACAAATAGGCACATCACGCGGCACGGTACAACATGGCACTCGAAGAAAGCACGCCACTTCATGCGTAAAATGCTACACTTTTTTTTTTGAAGGGGGCGTAAAATACTACACAATACATCACATTTGATGCATATTTCACAAAAAATCATTGTTTTAGCCAATTTTTGACATTTTATTTTCGTTATGCTAATTTATTTCTATAATGGTACATGTACTAACTAAAATATCTCAAAAATATTTATTTTGGAAAACATAAAATAAGTGTGCTAGCACAGTACATCACGGCACAACACGTTTATTTTTCTCGGCATAAAGACAAAGACACGACACGCCATTTAGCACAAAGACAAAGACGTCTAAATCTCTCGGCACAAAGACAAAGACGGCACGCCATTTAGCACAGCACAACACGTAGCACGCGTAATTGGGGGATATGGAAACTAATTGGGGGATATAGCTAAATGACAAAATAGGGATCCAAATATCCTAGCTGGGTTACCCCTTATATAATTAAATTATTAATTCCTAATCTAACCCTCCCTAATCATAATTAGTTATTAATCCTGATTAGTAAAATATTAATGATTTGGGGGATATAATTTGTGTATTTATGTTTATTTGAATTTGTGTGGGTTAGTTGAGAGTAGAATGAGGGAAAAAAAATTTGAGTAGAATTTTTTTTTTTTTGAAAATGGAAGATGATTGTGATGAGAGACTATCAAATTCTTGAATCTTTAGCTCAATTACAACAACAATCATATCTTCAATCTTCGATTAATGATAACAACTCACAATTGTTGTATGATGAACCAACACCTTTGAATCATTATTTTCATGACCATGAAATGTTTTGTGAAGAACCAACTCAAGAAAGTAAACATGTTCAGCATACAAGCAACCCCAACACACAGGTAATGCTTCAAAGAGGTCGAAAATTTGATATTTTTTTTTGAAACCGCCATTTCTGTCTAAAAAAAGCTTAGTACTGGCATGCTCTTTGTATGAATACTACGCCGGTATCATTTAACCGGCATTGTATTCATAGATATTTGTATGCCGGGACAAAATATCCCCCACTGTTCAAGAACATACCGGCGTGGTATTCAAACCAAGATTGTATGCCGGTACACATTTATACTTTTTACCTACCAGCGAATATTCTATGGAATATTCAAACCGAAAAGATGTGAGTACATGACATAGAATGTTGGTTTCACGAAACCGGCATAGCAACTTAAATGTCGAGGATGCCGGTTTTACATGAAAAACATACAGAAGCTAATGATATTTTGAACTTAAATACCGGCATTTGTTTCTTTTAACTTCGTATGCCGGAACCTAATACCGGTATGAAAACTCAAATTCCTTGAATTCAGGTTTTAATACCGGCATGGAGAGTCGATTACCATTTATGCCGGTTCTTAATCCCGACAGTTTACTTTACTTATCGACAATGCCGGTTTTGAACTAATCCAATTTTCTTTTCATTCATTCCTTAGATTGTGATACAACGATCAACCAAACTCCAAACCGCTCCATCGGGATACGCTCTTGAGTACTATAAAATGCCTCGGGTATGTTACCAAACAATACTTTCACCTAGTTTTTACAAGTTTATGTTGGGATTTGCTTGTAATCTCCCATTGTTGTCCTTATGTAGGGAATAAAATATGAAAAGGAAGCAATTGCTTGGGCAAAAGCGACGGCTCTTAATAACATGTGTGTCTTAGTGAGGAATACCCAATGTCTGGGATGTTCGTTTTGAGATGGTTTGCGAGAGAAGTGGAAAATACAATGAGAAAAATAGCCATAAGAGAAAGGGTTATGTATATGAAAAGAAGACTAAGAGGGTATACAAGACAGTTACGAGGAAGGATGACTGCCCCTTTAAGCTTGTATTCTATCTAAGAGGTTCAAAAGAAGAAGAAAAAGAATGGGAATGTAAGGTGTGGTTTGGCCGTCACAACAACCCCGATCCGAAAGATTTTGAAGGTCACTCCCTAGTTGCGAAGCTAAAACCTGATCAATTCGAGGATGTAAAGATGATGACCAAAGCATGTATCAAACCAAGAGTGATTCTCAGAACCTTCAAGGAAAAGGATAAGACCAACGTTTCTTCACTCACTACAATTTATAGCGCACAAGCAACCATTAAAAGGTTGGAATGGGAAGGGAGGAGTGTTATGCAAGAATTTGAGAAGATAGTTTGGGATCACAATTACACGCGTATCATTAAAAGAGGTCCCGACAACAAGCCGCTTCAAATATTCATTTCGCATCCTTTGCTTTCACAATTGGCTCATACGTGTTGTGATGTTCTTATGATGGACTGCACCTACAAGACAAACAAATACAACATGCTGTTGTTCAACATCGTGGGGCAAACATCGGACAAGGTAACATTCACATTGGCTTGGTGTTTAATGGAAAACGAGAGGGATTACAATTATCATTGGGCATTGCGGCAATTGAAATTATTGTTCCGGAAAATCGTTTTTCCGAAGGTCATCATAACCGATCAATTTGACGCACTAATGAATGCCATATCCGACGTATATCCGGATGCACAAAAATTCCTATGTACATATCATATAGGTGAAAATGTGAAAAACATTGTCATGCTTTGTTTGAACCTCTAAGGCTGATATTAAGAAGAGAATGGTTGCTCACCTAGAGGAAGATGTTCGCAAAGAGAAACTATCACCCGAAGAAGAAGAAAATGAAAGAGGAAAGATTAAAGAGCGAGTCGACAAAGAACACGATGAAAATCATAAAAGGTGGTTGGAATTTCTAAAGGATTGGGAGAAAGTTTATTGGTCTCTTACCGAGGACATGTATGAAAAGAGATTGAACAAGTTTATTGCCAAATATAACGAAGTGTATCCAAGTGCCATCTCATATTGTCGGGATAATTTGTTGGATAAGTTCAAGGAAAAATTTGTGCGTGCGTGGACAAATCGTTATAGACATTACGGGAATGAAGCAACTAGTATAGCGGAGTCCTCTCATGGGAGATTTAAAGATCTCATCCATTCCGCCAGGGAAACGTGGTTACGGTCACCGAGGCAATGGAGCAACACTTTAAGGCCGATATCGATAGGATCAAGAAGGCTTTTGAGAAAAGCTCAATGGAAAGGATGACTCAATTTCTTCAACATACTAAGTTGCTCCAAGGAATAGAGTTTAACTTCTCCCGTTGGGCAATAAAACATATGATGAGACAAATGCAATATGAGAAAATTTATGGAAATCCGGGTGATGTGTGTATTTGTCCCGACATGTCTTCATTGGGGCTTCCGTGTCGTCAAATGCTTGTGAAGTATGAAGAAGTGATACCTATTGATGTTATTGATCCTTTTGGAAGCAATTATCTTTCGATCTTCCCCTACCGAAGCTCCTGACAATCACCATGGGATACAAAGGAGGCTCTAGAATTTTATGAAGCTTACTCATCTTAGCGACAAGTATTTTGAGCCAACTAAGACTAATTACATGGCCATGGATAGCACAAAGTGAAGAGCCAACAAAGGGAGATCCGGCGGGTAGACCACAAACTAAAATTGCAAGGAAGAAACAAAGAAAAGAATTAAAACAAATGACTCGACGTGAAGAGGAACTCGCGGCAACTAAAAAACGAGATCTATGTGCAAGTGAGATTTCAGAAGCAAGATTCGCTGAAACGCCCGTTCCAAACAAAAGGGGTAGGCCGAGGAAGGAACCGATATCAAGTGAGATTTGCTTCCTCTTCTTCTTCTCTTTTCCTCTTAATTATCTCTTCTTCCATTGCGGCAATTGACTTGGTGGTTTCTTCCTTCCTTCTTAGTTTTTCTAGTATTGTGGCAATGGAGTTGGTCGTGGTTGATGATTGATTTCCTGTCGAGTGGACAATATGTTCCTCATATGTTTTTCTTTCGAGAGGGAATTGATGAACTTGGCGGTTGGTGATTGATAATCCATCGGAGATATATCTGTGAGGTATCAAGTGCAATGGGTGTATCCATTCCTTTAAATAGATGTGGACATAACGGCTCTTTTCCACTTTAGTGACGGCACTCTAAGTAACTTAGATCCCACGCGGAACTAATGTTTTCTAGTGTATGGTTTAAAAACTAGCAGTTAGGCATTCAATTTTTGAACCAGCATACGTAGGAGGAAGTAAAATGATGCCGTTATTATGTTCCGGCACTGCATGGTATAAAACGATGATGCCGGTAATGCGTAATTTCTTTACAGGAAACGACCCAAATATGCCTACAATACCGGCATTCTTTGTTTAATAACCTCTATGCCGGAATGGGTAAAATTCAAAAAAAAAACGGCTAGTTTTTTGAAAAATATGACCGTTGGAGCTTCATTTCTATATAACATCACCCATTCCTTTGGCAAAACTACACAAACCAAGCACCAAATAAAAAAAAAATCATTCTCTCAAGAAAGCAAGCACGGTTCAAAGAATGGGGGATTCATCATCTACCTCTATTTGCAAAGTAAGTAGATTTCCTAACCACATGCTCTTCAATACTATGACGGAAAACTAATATAATTTTTTCTTACAGAATCATCATTGCAAGTGTCAAATTTGCAAGTCACCTTCTCACCTAGCCATGAACTGTCCATTTATTTATTCAAAGTGTAGAAGCTGTGATGGGACACGCCGGTTTTGGATTGCAAAAACTGATGATGCTGAAAATGGAAGAATGTTTCTAAGGTGTTTGAATCACCCAAAGTGCGATGAGTTTCAATGGTTTGACAAAGCGGTTGAACTAGCAGAGTCAAGAGAAAACCACAAGGGCCAATGCAAGCCTATCGATGGGTGTGATGGGTGTTATATGAAGGGAAAGGAATATGTTGAAAAAGAAGAAGAGCCAATGAGGATGATCCTTGACACCCCCATTCCGGACGATGTCTTTGAACATATGAGGGAAATTCTCAAAGGCTCCGCAATTGTTGAAAAGGGATGGAAATAGATTATCTCTAACTAAGTGCAATCCATTCACTGTTTTTTTAATTTAAAGTTTCTAATCCAATGTAGTCGATTACTTCAAACCAAAATAAAAGAGAATTTGAAATGAATTAAGCAAAGTGCCGGCATTGCGGAAATCAAAACAACGATGCCGGTTTTATGTCAACTCTGTAAGAGTATTTGGAAACTTTAGATACCGGCATTGTCAAAATGAATCTTACTATGCCGGTTTTCTGTCACATATTTAAGAGTATTTGTACATTTGCAATACCGGAATTTACCTTA
The DNA here is from genome assembly GCA_023531295.1 of Papaver armeniacum. NCBI lineage: Eukaryota > Viridiplantae > Streptophyta > Magnoliopsida > Ranunculales > Papaveraceae > Papaver > Papaver armeniacum. Next base: position 207,820 of record JAJJWW010003650.1, read on the forward strand.
GCAACACACAACAATGCCGGTACATGTCAGTTTCTATACATGAACCAAATAATGTAACCTGATTGTTCCGGCATAAAAATTGCTATGTCGGGACTAGGTTCCGCCAGTTGTTTTGAGCATTCTCAGATATGCCGGTATGTGTACATGTATTTCTAAAACTGACTCTACTATGCTTAGGAACATTTTAACTTTCAAACTAGAAATCTTAACATGTTCAACATAAACCAAATAACTAAAGAGTTAACCCACAGTACAAACCAAAAAAAGTTTGAAATTGTTTTTGACGTAACCAAAGAACTAAAGAGTTAACCATCACTAATTGTCATCAATTCTCTTCCACTAAATTAGTCTTTTGTTTATTTTGGGTCGGCGCCTTCCTTGTTTCCCCATACATAGCTCTGACAGTAGGGTGGGTTTCTTCAATTCTATGAAGCTTTTCCTCGAGTTCCTTGATTTCTTGAAGAGATAGCACCACTCCGTCCTTATGCTTGCAACCTAACATCTTCGTAACCTTGCCAAGCCGACGTCGCTAGATTAATACATCAAACACATAATCAGTATATATGTTAATATATGATTATGTTTACATTTAATGACTATAAGCAATTAAGAAAACTTACCACCATTCCTAAAGTCGTAAGAAGTTGGGCCATCGTAGGTTGTGGAGGTGGAGGAATTTCAACAGGAGGGTTTTCTTGGTGTGGAGCTTCGATAGAGGGAGGGCGCACGACATAAGGATGTGACCATTCCAGGTAATCCCTCATGTAGCTGTCATCAACTTCATAACCATTTTCCGCAATCTCCCACTTACTAATATCAACCAAATGACGTGGCTCTCTTTCCCTCCAATGTGTTGGTTCCGGTTCTGGATCATACACTACATGCAACTTGTTGGGAGTTGAATTGCACCGAGAAAAGTAAAGAAGATAATTATCATCAGAGGTCGACCAAAAACGGGATAATTGCTTAAATCCATGTTGGAGCATCCCACGGCATGGATCGGCCATGATGTATCCTTTTGGGTGGTACAACGGCCCATGGTATCCTCTAATCTCCTTATAAGTGTCGAACACAACGTCTTCCTTCCTCATAGCACCCAGAGCCAATCTAATATCGATGACTCGACCTTTGTTACCGGGCTTGATTCACAAGTAAAACTCAAACCTCTGAGATCTAGGGGTATCGGGTTCAGGAAGGTCTTTGATCTTCAAGAATTGGCAGTCCTTGAACAAGGTTGGGAAGTGTTCATAACACCACACCTAATCCAATGTGAACAATATACATGTGAACATAAGTAAAAAAATACATGTCAACAATAGATTAAAGAAATTTGTACCTGGAGTAGAGTGAAATTCCCGACAAATTGGTTTGTTTTAGCCAATAAAGCCCTTCTCATCTCCTCCATCAAATGTGCCATGACCGCGGTGCCCCAAGAATAGCCATAGACACCTTCCAACGGGTCAAGGTACTCGGAAAAAGTTTGCACTTACCATGTTGCCATTAGTTTCGTGGAATGCCCTAGTGCCCAAGATGTATAACAGTGCACGTGGCATCTGTATACCGAATCTGTGCGCAGGTCCCATCCATCCACCAAGCTTCTAGCCTTTGTATTTTCAAACATCTTCTTAAGCATCGTCGGCTTGAATGTCTTCGTCTTACTTCCGTTAGATTCCACATAAAAGCTATCCGAAGAAGTTTTGAAGTCCCAACCAAACAGCTTTTGGTCAAATCGTGCAACTTCAACCAATCTAGGTCCCGAGACTCAACTCCTTCTGAAATTGATTTGCCGATAACATTTAAGCCTAGAATGTCATGAACATCTTCCTCTATCAAGGTCATCTCTCCAAACGGGAAGTGCATTGTATCAGTTTCACCATGATACCTTTCGACGAAGCAATTGACGGTCACAGTATCTGGATTCACGTAATTTTCAACCAAAGAATACGGACGAGTTCTTTACTAATGTTTGGACATCTTCATGCTCCAACGACAATTTCCACTCATTTGCGGCTTGGTTTCGCAAACACGCACAGTAACCTTAGTATGATCCTACAAATATGAGATAATACGATTAAGAGATGATGTAAAAGATAAAACAATGCACATGCACAAAATAAAAAATGCTTACATAAGTTTGAAAGATAGTACGAGCCCAAGAGTGCTTGTATCCAAAGAGTACTTTCGGTTCCGGAGCTTGACCCAAAATTTTACCATCATCGCGGTCGGGTATCATGTCATCAAGGTGAGGAAGGTGACAACCTTTAACTTTGTGTTTGCCCTTGCCCTTGTCCTTGCCTTGTGTTGGTTGTTGACTAGTCCCACCAACTTCGCTTTGGCTTGCTAATTGACTTGGGGGAACCTCATCATCTTCCTCCTCACTTTCCACTTCATCATGCTCATCGTCCTCAAGTGTTCCAAGACCTTCACGGATTGCAAGTGCACTACGTTCACCACCACTCTCCCAAATTGACCCTCTTGTTTGAAACCCCAAACGTTTCTTGCGACCGCGTCTTTCCCCGTGGAGGCAGGGACTCGAGGAGTATCAAGACCGTCCTTCCTCCTTCTCTTAGTGAGAATAGGACCTTTATTTTTCTTCGCTTCTTTGGCTTTTGACCTATAACATAAGCAAACAAAACAAACATTAGAAAAGTCATGGCAGTTTAGGAACCGGCATACCAATTCCTAAACAAACCAATGCGGTAACATGGACCGGCATAAGACCTTAAATATCGAGCATGCCGGTATCGTTGTACTAGGCATTTTTAGAAACTAAATTATGTGCCGGTATTGAGCACCATTTCAGTGATGTTCTGTATGTTTTAAGTGTACTCACCGCATTTCCGAATTGAACTAACAGAGATGCCGTTTTTAGATACCGGCATTCACGAAACCTAGATAGAATGCCGGTACAAACAATTAAGTTCCTGTGTGTTTTTAGTTGACTACTGGTATGGTATTCAACCCTAATTGTATGCCGGTATAAAAAAATTCAGTTTCAGGAATACAAACTAAGTATGGTATTCGACCCAAATTCTATGCCGGTACCTAAACCGGCTTGGTATTCAAACCAAGATCCAATGTAGGTACTCTTGTGAACTCGGCGGTTTTAGCTATTGTTGGCGATTCTAACCTAAACCCATGGCTACAAATCGATTAAAACAATCATAAATGAGTTCAAAAATCACTTACCTTCTCGCAGAGAAGCCATGAGTGTTTGATCATCCGAGAGTTCTTCTGCATCCTCTTCTAGTTGTTGAGCAATGTTCTCGATTCTTTGTTCATGTGTTTGTTGAGCAGTCGATTTGGTTCTCGGTTTTGCTTTCGATTTGGTTCTTCGAGGCATGGTTATGTTAGGTTAATCGACAAAGAAATTTTTGATTCAACGATTAATCGTCGATGAAGAATGAACGATGAGGAAGAAGATGAAGAAAAATAAAATTTTCAAAACCTAACCCTATGCGGTACAAATTGGAATTTGGGGATATATGATTTTGGTTATTTGATTTTTATGTTTTAAGGAAAGGGCATTACAGTCTTTTCATAATGATTTTTAATTAAGGAAAGGGTGTTTTGGTATTTTCGCACTCAAAAAACACCCCTTAACAGCCACCTTTGGTTGGGGAAGTAATTCATATCCCCCAATTAGTTTCCATATCCCCCAATTACGCGTTCACGTGACTTCGTGGGCAGGCATGTGCCGGGCCGACACGTTTTACACCTCTATCCACACCCAACCTCGGCCCAACCCGACCCGGACAAACTTGAGGGTTTCAATTCTTGAGTCGTGCTGTGACGAGGTCACCCTCGTGACAGTCTTCGCAAGAGTGCGCTTCCTAACCATTGGATATAACATGTTAGATATTTACCTATCTCTAGAAAAATATTAGAAAATAAAGATATTTTCATTATTTTTATATAAAAAAATGAAATATTAATATTCTTTTTTTATTATTAATATTTTATTTACTCCTCCAAGTCCCTCTAGCAAATCAAACAATTGATAATGATCGGGAGATAGCTAGATCGGAGGAGAAGAAGAAGAACATTTAATACGTATTGATAATGACAAGGACCGCAATGATAAAGAAAATAAGGTTAAACTCGACCATAAATGTTCAACACAAAGAGGTATCGATAGGATAATGGTTAAGTTTTTGAAGCTAAACAAATTATAATGTTGAAGGACGGTTTGATGGATGCAAGGATATCATCACTAGTGATTTCGGTAAGGGAACATATGAACGTCCATATTGGCATTGCTTATTTGCTTAGCTGCAAGGATTAACAAGTACCCCAAGTAAGTAAGTGGCAAGTATTTGTGATCCCTATTTTTCATATCCCATTGATGTGTTTGTGTTGTATCACAAAATGCTAGTGTCGATCTAAAATGGTGGATAAACTAATTTGTCATCTTATGCCTTTTGGTTATGGTAGTAATAATTATAATCAGTTGTCTATGTGTATGACCAACAAAGCTCCAACGTCTCCATCCATATCGATTAAGTTCATGGAAGGAAAGAGGGGAAAAGATCAGCAAACCCCGTTTTGAACATTTAAGGACATCTCCCCTATTGAAAATTCGACCTAAATTAAGGTTAGGAATTTATAAAAGTTTGGTTAATCAGAATTTAGAGGGATGATGTAATAAATAAAATTAAATACAGGGATATATATATATATAACATGAAGGGCTAGAAGGTGAGCCCCTATAGTATTTGTCACGAGGGTGACCTCGTCACATCACGAGTCATCAACACTTTAAGAGGTTAGGATCAATAAACAAAAGGTTTTGACAATACTATTTGACAACAATTATAAACCATCAGATCTTGAACATCTGATGGTCCACATCTTTAATGACTTGTCAGCTAATTTTGTTCTAGTACGTGTTTGGCTAAATCACCAAGTGATGCATGATTGCGGGGAAGATGTAACAGAAAAATTTCAGTAACCTGAATTTATGTATTAAGTTAAATGCAAATATGTATTTATTTATATCAAGATCAATGTGATGTATCATGATGCATGTAGATGCTAATATGATTTATGTATATCATGATCAAATATTGTTATACTTAAGCCGATCATCCTGTTAATAACAAAAATAACCTAAAACTTGACTATAAAACAAAAATTTGAATACAGATTAAAGACGATTGATAACATACACCATGTGAAATTAGCAATTACAAAAGTACACCCGTTATTTTGATAATTGTTAAAATGCACTCTCCATCTAAAATTCTGTTAAGGCCCACCATATTTTTTTAATCTATATCTAACCCTATATGTATTAAAACCGATCAGCGACTAAAATTCATTTTAGCTAAAAAAATTACTGACATGCCCTTAGGTGGAGAACAAAAATGTTTCTGAAGAAATTTGATCCATGTTGTTGCTTCCTTTTCTCTTTCTTTATGTTTGTCATTCTTTCTTTCCTCTTTTGCTCTATGAAGTTTCCAGCATCGAGGTCTTAAAGTGAATCATATCAACGAGTGTATTCTAAATTTTTTAATACATGTTTGATAAAATATCTTGCTAGAATTGTATTTATAGAGAAACTTGAGTTTTCTTACTAATTTAAGGTTTTGCTTATAATTGGATGTTTAGATTACTCGTATGATGTTAAAACATGGGTTTACTGTAATTTATGTCAATTTGGGGATTATCCACTTGAATGGACTGAATTGATTTGTTAAGTTTTTGATTCACTTTGTTTCAGAAAGCGGGTCTTCAATATATGATGAAATTGGGGGTTTTGAATGAGAACTTAGGGTTTTGATTATAATTGAATTAGTGATTCTCTCTATTGATTGTTTTTCTTTGGTGTCAAACATATTTTCCCTTTTGTATTTGATGCTGCCGTTGTTGTTGCTAATGAAAAAAGAAGATGATAGATAACTTTCCTGGAAGGAAATTTTGAATCGATTGAATTGATAGTTGATAATGGTGTCAGTGCCAAGCAGGACAAGATGATGATTCACGTAATTATGGGTGCTTCGCTTTATGTTGTTTGAATCGCTTTGGTTCAATTAATGTTTCAACCTAATTGTTTAATGAACTATTAGTCAAATTTGTAATTGTTAGAGTTTTGATTATAATTGAAATTGGGTCTTCAATATATGATGAAATTGGGGGTTTTGAATCAGAACTTAGGGTTTTGATTATAATTGAATTAGTGATTCTCTCTATTGATTGTTTTTCTTTGGTGTCAAACACGTTTTCCCTTTTGTTTTTGCTGCCGCCATTGTTGTTGCTAATGAAAAAATAAGATGATAGATAACTTTCCTATAAGGAAATTTTGAATCGATTGAATTGATAGTTGATAGTGGTGTCAGTGCCAAGCAGGACATGATGATGATTCAGGTAATTATGGGTGCTTTGCTTTATGTTGTTTGAATCGCTTTGGTCCAATTAATGTTTCAACCTAATTATTTAATGAACTATTAGTCAAATTTGCAATTGTTAGGGTTTTGATTATAATTGAAATTGGGTCTTCAATATATGATGAAATTGGGGGTTTTGAATGAGAACTTAGGGTTTTGATTATAATTGAATTAGTGATTCTCTCTATTGATTGTTTTTCTTTGGTGTCAAACACGTTTTCCCTTTTGTATTTGATGTCGTCGTTGTTGTTGCTAATGAAACAAGAAGATGATAGATAACTTTCCTAGAAGGAAATTTTGAATCGATTGAATTGATAGTTGATAATGGTGTCAGTGCCAAGTAGGACAAGATGATGATTCAAGTAATTATGGGTGCTTCGCTTTATGTTGTTTGAATCGCTTTGGTACAATTAATATTTCAACCTAATTGTTTAATGAACTATTAGTCAAATTTGTAATTGTTAGAGTTTTGATTATAATTGAAATTGGGTCTTCAATATATGATGAAATTGGGGGTTTTGAATCAGAACTTAGGGTTTTGATTATAATTGAATTAGTGATTCTCTCTATTGATTGTTTTTCTTTGGTGTCAAACACGTTTTCCCTTTTGTATTTGATGCTGCCGTTGTTGTTGCTAATGAAAAAAGAAGATGATAGATAACTTTCCTGGAAGGAAATTTTGAATCGATTGAATTGATAGTTGATAGTGGTGTCAGTGCCAAGCAGGACATGATGATGATTCAGGTAATTATGGGTGCTTTGTTTTATGTTGTTTGAATCGCTTTGGTTCAATTAATGTTTTAATCTAATTGTTTAATGAACTATTAGTCAAATTTGTAATTGTTAGGGTTTTGATTATAATTGAAATTGGGTCTTCAATATATGATGAAATTGGGGGTTTTGAATCAGAACTTAGGGTTTTGATTATAATTGAATTAGTGATTCTCTCTATTGATTGTTTTTCTTTGGTGTCAAACACGTTTTCCCTTTTGTTTTTGCTGCCGCCGTTGTTGTTGCTAATGAAAAAAGAAGATGATAGATAACTTTCCTAGAAGGAAATTTTGAATCGATTGAATTGATAGTTGATAGTGGTGTCAGTGCCAAGCAGGACATGATGATGACTCAGGTAATTATGGGTGCTTTGCTTTTATGTTGTTTGAATCGTTTTGGTTCCATTAATGTTTCAACCTAATTGTTTAATGAACTATTAGTCAAATTTGTAATTTTTAGCTAGTTTGAAATTTTATAAATTCGAAAAAATGGGTTCATTTTAATTCATCTTATGTATGTTTGTTTAAATTTGAATTAAAGAAAACCTTAAAGAATTAGGTTTTTCAATTGTGAAATTGGAGGATTTTCTTCATTTGAGGAAGAACTGGTGATTCGTGATTTGAAATAGTCATAGGTATTTTAGATAATTGATAACCTAGTCAACTCGGTCAACTCGGCCACATTTACTAACAGTCGGAAACTTAACGGTGGTTAACAGTTTTATTTAAAAAAACAGGATGCAAAAGTGAAACTGGGTGTATTTTAGCAATTATTAAATTAAACGGGTGTATTTTCGTAATTGTTAATTTCACAGGGTCTATTTTATCAAAATCCTCTATAAATTATTGTCAATCGAAAAATACATAGATATGAATAATATTATTAGGTTTTAGAACTTTCGTTAGAATCACGAGAATGAATAGCACGGTGGATATCCAAGTTTAGTAGAACAAGATAACTAATAGAAGATGATTAGGGATACAATTTTCGAGATTTATATATAAAATTTTAAATCCAAGAGAACTGAGATGGACAGAAGAAGAAGAAAACAGATATTATGTTCAGTTTATATCCCAAAACGTTCATGACCAAACACACACTAAAAATTAATTATGTGTCACATCATCAGAATTATTGGCATTGGATCTATACAATCTCGTGGTTGAAAGGATTTGTCAAAATCTTTTTATTACACGATCCTGACTGAAAATGCGGGGGTACAAAAATACACCACCAACCTTTTCTTAGGCAGCCTGTATGGACTAAACTCAATTACAATCCAGAGAGTTACAATTCAATGAATCTCAATCATGAATTGTAAGAAGAGTTTATATCTCTTTCTCTCACAATCAGAATGTATACAGAGACAAGAACGTGAACCTGATTTTTTCGTGACAGTACTTGGACGATTCCAAAGATCCATATCCAAGATCAATCAAGTCGTATCAAATAAACAAGGATGGATATATATACTTTGATTGATTTACGTTCAACCTGTGATATTTCAATTATAAAGATAAACAATATAATGCGGAAAAAGAAATAACATAGGCACCAGCATTTTTGTTAACGAGGAAACCCCGGGACCAGATTTGAACACCAAACTATATTAAGCCGCTACAGACTCTAGCCTACTATCAAAACTTCAGACTGGAATGTACTTGAGTCCGAATTAAACTGTCACAACAACTCAGTTACAGTCGCACTCCTTACGCCTCTTGAATCCCAGCAGCACTCCGCGCAATTGATTCCCTTAGTTGACGTCCTTTACATCCTAAGAGTTGCTTCAACTCAATTGAAGACTTTAAAACAATATGCCTCCCACAGATAAGCCTATATGTGATTTCCGTCCTGATCAAATATCAAGGTGAGGTAGGAAATCGATTGCAATAAATAAAGTCTAGCAGGTCTTAAGACTCCCGAAGAGCAGCCTAGATTATTATTCACCTCACAAGTATAAACTTTTGGAATCATAAAGTCTGAGAGAAAGAAACTTTGTGATTTCTATCTATCTTTCCTGTTGGAGCAAAACTCAAAAATCAAACCAAGATCAGGATACACGAACTATCAAGATAAAGATAGTTGGACCTGACTTCATGAATCTCTAGGTGAAGTCTTTTTAGTCGCTAAACCCTAGAAGGGTTTGAAGAAGATGACGAATCTAGTTTACAACTAGGACACACAAGAATAATGTCAGGGATTCAAAGATCCTTGTTGTTAGAGGTTCTCCTTATATAGACTTTCAAGGTCAAGGCTGCTTTGGATTTAAGCTAAAGTAGTTCAGGAATCAAGCAATCAATAATCACCATTAGATAAAAACTTGACTTGAACCAAGTTATGATTTTTATGAATTAGTTTTCTCTCAATATTATCGTTTGATTTCTACGGGTTATAATAATTGCATGATTGATTTATTGCAATATGATTGAATGTTTGTTTAGTTAAGTCTAGAATTGATTGAACTCACATCCATATCTATAGCTATTTTAGGGTTTTCATCAAGCGATAACCTTGAATACGAGTAGCATGATATGATTCTAGGTTGTAGTGATACATCCTTGTAGTCATATGTAGAAATTGACCTTTGTCCGAATTGTCATGCAATGTGTGATAGTTGCATTGATTAGCCTATTTCGAAACTTAATGCTCCTAGGAATTGAACTTAATTAGCGCAAGGCGTTAGGTTATTCTTTAGGTAGAATTCACATACGCAGCCCTAATGTGTGTGTGATGAATTAGGAAATTAATAGATTATCTTGCTCTCTTGATTCTCTAGGCTTTTGATGATAGTGAGATTAAATACGAATTCTATTCATATATTCATAAACTTGTTTACAATTGAAGATGAAATCTTTATCCAATATTTTCACCTCATTGATTTGCGTGTTTATTTATTTGCTTCGCTTTTATTTTATTTTAGTATATAAAAATTAGCAAACCCCGGTGTTTTATATAGGAAACCATAACATATTGACAACCTAGACCTCTCTGTGGGATCGATCCTTTCTTGCCCTTGCCTCATTATATATTTTGAGTAGTAAGAAAGTGTAATTATATTTGTGTCGGCTGACAACCGGTCAAATTTTGGCGCCCGTGGGAGGCAAGGTTGTTGTTAATTGTTTTTGGTTTCTTATTTTTGTATTTAGTTTTGTTTTACTTTTTCTTATTCTTTGGTTCTTATTCGAGTTTTGAGAATCTCGTTTCAGATACCAATTTCTATGGACGGAGCATATTGGAGCAATCAATACGGCTTTCAACCTCAACAACATGAAAACTATCACCCTTACGGGGAGTACAATCAAAACCAATCCTTTGGTTATGGTCCATACTCCACGTACCCTTTTAGTTGTTCTCATACATTCCAACCTTCTTACGATGGGTATGTAAGTGAGCAACCACAAGGAGGGGAGACTAGTTGTTCTCATATTAATTTTTCTTCTAGTTTGGTAGATGAGATGCAACAATTTATGGACAGCATGGAGTCAATTTGTAGACAACCACGCATGGAACCAGTTTCATCGACCGAATGTACTCATGGTATGTTTGGCCCAATTTCTGATCGTAGTTATGATCATCCACCCATTCAAAGGGAATATAATTGGCCTAACAATAATGAAGTAAGTAATTCTACTTTTTCTTTGTCGAATGAGCTTTACCAACAAATGGAACACTATTTTCAAAATTTGGATGGATCACTCCAAGAGCTTCAAAAAGGTGTTTCCACTTTAAGACAAGGCATTGAAGAATACAAGGAGGAAATGAATAATTATGTTGAAAAAGGCGAACCTTTGGGGACTTTTGTTGATATTTGTGTAGTTAACTCAACTCTTGATCGTAATAATGATCATTCACCTATTCAAAAGGATGAGTTAGAGATTAGCAACACTAAATTCAGCAACGAACAAGATTATGTTGACTATGATAGTGATGATGATTATTATGAAAATACATCGTTTGAACCAATTTATGGTGACATCCCTGAGGAGTGTACAATGGAGTCTTTTTGCGATCAAGGTGAAGTTGAAAAGGAATATGATGACACTAGTGTAGCTTACTCGAGCATTGATCTTTATAATGATCAAGAACCTATTCAAAAGGTAGAGCTTGAGGATGACGCAAGGAGTGTTCTAAAGAAATTCCTTATGGACCATATTGATCCCAAAAAGAGTATGTGCCTTACAACAAGGAGGAATATGTTGAGAATGAGACCGGTTTAACCAATATTGTGGAAGACCCAATTGAGCTTGCGAAGGATTGTAATGATGATGTTTATGTCGACACTTTGGTTACGGCAGAAACAGACGAAGAATGGTTGCAAGGTTTGATAGAGGACCATGATATACATGAGGTGAATTACTCACTTGAGTTTTTCAAGGATGAAGAGGATTCCGTAATATAAGAGATTGTGCAAGGTTTATCTAACCCTTTGACTATTGTTTCTTCTCCTTTACCTCTTTTGGTTTGAATGTATGTGCTTCGAGAATATTGTTGAATGACTTTGTTTCTCAGCCATTAGAGATACTTGATTCTCATACTATGCAGGTTATGGAACAAGAAACCGTGGAAGTACCCGACTTCATATTCTTTATACACTCCCAAGTGTGGACAAGAATAAGTGTGGGGAATATTTTATTGGTTCATAACTTCACTTTTGCTTTATTGTACTAATATTTGTGTGAAGCTAGTGTTTCCAAACAGGTTCTATGGAAGGATCCCCAACTTTTCGGGTTATTAGTATATGGGGAATGAATCTTGCACGGATATAGTCGGGCTGACGACTTTAAACCAAGCGCTACATAGGAGGCAACCCATAGGTTTTGTATCTCTTATCTTTTAATTTTTCTTGTCTTGTTTTTAGTATTTTTCTTGTCGCATATTGTTATATGATTTCCACCTTGACTTTCTTTGACGATTCAATTTACATTGAGGACAATGTAAAGTTTAAGTGTGGGGAGTGCTTAACATTTGCTTTGTAAATTTTTCAAATTTTTCAACTTTTGTGTAAAATAGTGAATAAAAACTCCAACTTGTAGTTATTTAGAGTCACATAGTATACATGTCGCTAAGATTACATCGAGAATCTCATAATAGTGACTGAACTTAGAGATGACAGGGAACATGATCGGGTTTCTTACTTGTATGAGAGTTAAAGTTGGATTTAACCATGCCGCTGGCAAATAAGGTGCGGGCGAATTCGGATTAGAGCGGTGATCCCCTATAGTGGAGACTACCCAGTTACATAATGTGAGGCACAAACCTTGATTCTTTGTACCTGTCTAAATATGTGCTTTTAGAGTGTGTGTCACCGCACGTAAATTCCAGGGCAGAATGGTGAGCTGCCCAACCTCCCACCATAGAACACTATTTTGATCTCTTGAGTGCTATTTTTGTCAACCATGTTGGTGACATCGAATTGCTAACTTACATACCACTTGTAATCTTGTTCGCATTAGCACCATCCACCTTATCTCTCTCACACCAACAGGTCCATAGAAACACCATCATCATCAACAAGAGGAGCATCACAAATTCAGAAGGAAAGTTGAAGACGTTCAAGGCTTACAAGCAAAAGACAAAATTGATAGATTTGAGACTTTATGTACGAGAGCGAATATTATCAAGATGAGAGTTCGAGAAGTCTATGATATCAAGACATATAAGTTGTGAAGAATCAAGCGGTAAAGTACTTACACCATGGCCATTTGTATTTATTTTATTTTCAGTTGTGTTTATTTTCAGTTGTGTTTACACCTTGCGTTTTTGATTTCCTTTTGATTTCTCTACCACGGTTTCTTAGTTTTTGGGATTTTCTTCTTCTTTTTAGCTTTTTTCCTATTCCTTTGGTCGCTGTTTTGGGTTTTCTTTTAGGGTTCCAGTCGCCTCCTTCTAGGGTTTATCTGTGGTTGCCATGGTTAGAATCACTAGGGCGTCTTCCCATCCTCAGCTTCCTGCAACTCCTTCGACACCTTTGAACTCTTCCTCATCCACAAACTTAGTTTCTCTAGCTGATGGCTTCTGCCATTGTCCTCTCAAGTCTTTTCATGGATGTCGTGATGGTGTAAACGGCAGGGGTTACGCCAAGGGCTCTTTTATGAAACATTTAATCGACAGCACCTCGTATTCAAGACGGCAAATCATTTTGCGAGAGTTGATCGCTAATAACTTGCAAATTTATCGTGCATGGGAGAAAGCTCTTAATCATCTTCGAATGTGGATGTGTTGCGCTTGCATGCAATTGCATGCTTGGAAGATGCCTTTGCAAGGGACGGGAAGGTACCGCTCATAGTGAGGTCATCACTGACCTGTGTTCAGTGCTTACTTTTCTCCTACATGGTTTGCCAAAACCACTTGAGGTTAGTTCTCAAAACCCAGGTTCTAACAATAATGCTATCTGCGTGATGTTTCCAGGGACAATGTTGCCGATCTTTGTGGGGTTCTTTTCTGACGGGATCTCCTCAATGCCATATTTCAAAGACAGGTTTACAACCAAGTAACAAGCATTCCGCACAAATGCGAGGCTCGCATTCTCAAGAGAATTGAAAGTCTCTGTCCGACAGAGTCATTGTTAGCTTCAAACAACCTTTCAGCCTTTGGCCGCAACTTATCCTCCTTCCCATACGTGACGTTGCACCCTGCTCAAAACCGAGAAGCTCATCGAGGAAGAAAAATCGAGAATGGAAGAGGTTACAAGTCGCCGTTATCATCAATGCACTTTCAAACTTGGAAAGAGCCGAATGGGTGTTTTATTTTGCGAACAAATTACTTCGAGAACCCGTAATGCATGGGGTAAGAGGTCGATTCGAAGAAGCGGGTGGAGCCGCCAATTTGTTGGCTTGCCGAAGAAGATTAGTTGTGGTCACTTTGCTGCCTTAATCAGTGGTACTTTCTTCTTCCGGGGTGGCTCCATGTAATGAATCTACGCACCAAGATTTGCTGGATAAACACCCACATGCGCCTCCCCGATGTGCCATGTGATGATATTTGGGCGACGCGGTAGCAGTAGACTCTGGCCGTATTGGGTGCTATCAAGAGCTTCCCAAAAGGGACATCGTGTGGATGGATGGACTTCGTGCACAACATTTGGTGGATGTGATGAGTGGGATTGCAGCTGTGATCGCGGATAATTTACTTGTTTCAATCAAGTAGGGTTGTCAATCTTTGGTTGGATGGAAAATGTCCCGAGAGTTTAGGTGAGTTCATTGCCGCCGCACCCCTAACCTCGTTTACTTAAACCTCGGGAGGTGGCATTAGGCCCATTGCTTGTTACACGGTTTGGCGAAGATTAGTCTCTAAAGTGGTCGTTTCTCATTGAAAGGATATGACTTCGTGTTTTGGGAGATTTTCAATCCCGGAGTTGGTGTGCCTCTCGGGGGGGAGAGTATTTTACATGTCAGAAACTACTTACTAGAGATGAATGGTCACTCGGACAAAATGTCAATGCTTCTCATTGACTTTCTAATGCTTTCAACATGGTGAGCTGAGATCTCACTCATCAAGGAAGTCCGTCTTCATTGTCCGCATTTCTACGGGTAGAATTTTGTTACTCGAGACCTGCTAAACTTTATTATAACCAGTATATTTTGTCTTCTGCACTTGGAGTTCAGCAAGGTGACCCTCTCGGTCCCTTGTTATTTGCGTTGACACTTCACCCTTTAGTGAAGACTATCGCTTCTCAATGCAAACTCGATTTACACGCTTGGTACCTTGATGATGGTACTATTATTGGTGATACATTGGAGGTAGCCAAGGCCTTGAGCATAATTGAATCTGAAGGTCCAAGCAGGGGTTTACACCTGAATGTTAAGAAAACAGAAGTTTTTTGGCCTTCTCCTGATCCCAGAAGCACAGCCGCTGGTGTTTTTCCCCCTGATATTGGTAGACCCTCTAATGGCGTTAAACTCTTGGGTGGTCCTGTGAGTTTGGATTTGAACTTCATTAGTGACATGGTGTTGAATAGGGTGATTAAGACTATTCAACTAATGTCTGCAATCAAAAAACTCAAGGACCCTCAAAGTGAGATGTTATTACTTCGTAACCAGACCGGGGTGTCAAGACTATATTTTGCAATGCGTACTACCAATCCTGCTGACCTTGCAACCAGCCGCCGATCTTTTTGACGATCATTTACTTAAGTACTTGAGGCTACTAATTACTGGAGATGGTGCTGGTTTTGGTCCTTTACTGTGCCAGAGATTAGCTACCCCGCCTATCAAGGATGGTGGCCTTGGCATCTACACCATGGCGACACCCGCCATCGCTTTCTTGCTTCTCGAGTCAAACAACTACGGTGTAAAGCGATTCTTGGTAGTTTATTCTCAACGAACAAAGGTTCTCGTTTATCCGATTGGCTCTTCGAATTTTATCCGGTTTGTGGATTGCCTCCTTCTTATTGTGTCGATGATGCTGCCCCCCCTTCCATGCACTCCCTGGCATTTACTTATTTTGATGCAGTCAAGAAGAGAATCCCAGACCAATTTTCCATGTCTGCAAGAGATTCCATTTTGTGGCAGTGTAATCGTGTCAAGCATGCACAGGATTTTTATCGGCAGTTCCCATTAGTGGGCTTAATCAATGCCTCGGTCCTAGACAGTTCAGAGCTGTGCTTTGCTACCGCTTTGGCATCCCATTGTTTGTTGAGAATAGCTTATGCTCAAGTTGTAACAAATCTATGGATATCTTTGGAGACCATGCGCTTCATTGTGCTAAGGATGTTGGGAGTAAGTTCACATGATCTTGTTCGGGATGTGGTTGTTGACATTTGTTACAAAGCTAATGTGCCTGCGCGCAAGGAAGTCTCTCTTGGTATTCTTTCGAGACGATGACAAGGATTTGAAGCCCGCGACATTCTTGTTCTCAACTCGGGAGAATGGTCGAGATGTTTGCATGGATGTCACAAAGTGGTTCGCCCTTTCTTGGTGATGGCATCCGCTCTTTTGCTCCAGGAAAAGCTATATCTAATGCGATCTCTCGCAGCGCACTAAATACATGGGCAAGTGCACTTCACTTGGTTATGGTCTAGGAGTTCTAGCATGTTCCACTTTAGGAGAACTTGGTGAAGATACTTTGTTTTTTAGCGCCTAAAGAATCTGCTTTAGTACAGTAATGACTGGTAGTGGTTTGGGTAGTTTCATTTTTCATAGATTAGGTATCGCTATTCAAAGAGGAGTTGGAATGACTTGTGGCCAGGCTACCAACTAAAAGCTCTGTATGAGTTTCTCATTATTTTGAGAATAAAAACTTTTTATTATTATTAAAAAAAAAAAAAAAAAAAAAAAAAAAAAAAAAAAAAAAAAAAAAGAAAAATTTTAGGTTCGTTAATAGTTTTTTATTATTTTGTTTTGTTTTGTTTTTATTTTGTATTTATTTTTCTTGTCTCATAAAAAAAAATAAAGAAAAAAATATATAAAAGAAAAAAAAAAAAAAAAAGAAAAAGAAAAAAAAAGAAAAAAAAAAAAAAAAAAAAAAAAAAGAGACAAAAAAAATTAATTGTATCATATTTTGGGTTTGTATAGTTTGTTTTTAGTTTTATTCTTTTAATAAAGCCAATGGAAAGAAGGAATATCCATAATGAAGTTTCAAGCGACAAGGAATTTGAGGAAATAATTAAATTGTCGAGATTCTACGAGGTTCAAGAGTTATCATCAAGAGTTGAAGACCGAAGACGAAGATGAAGACACCGATTGAAGACCGAAGACGTTTCTATGGATGTTTGTGAGAGTGGTGCTAGCTGCACGCGAACGGATACGAGGTAAGTAAGCATATTCCCACCTTCGTTAAATGGTTGATTTCCTTTCGAAGAGAACATCAGAAAAATGGGTTTTCAAAAATATATAAAAGATGTGGGTTTTCAAAATATTTCGGAGGGTTTTGCCTTCCTACCATTCAACGTGTCGCAGGATTCTCTCTTCATTCCAACCTGGACACATGTGTGACCCATAAAAAGCTGTTTATTATTGAGAGCAATATCATAAAACCCTTTCTTGTGAGGAAGAGTCGAGACTTTCGATCACTCCGAACCCGAATTTATGTCGAGAAGGGATGGTTATTTCTCTCTCAACTTTTAAGAATGAGATTGTGTTCATTTATGTGTCTAACTTCTTATGACTAGTGTGCAGAATCTCTATGTCTTCTTAGCGCGTTGGATGCTATCATTACGGAGAACTAGTAAGTTGGTAAAATAGGTTTTGTGGGTATATCTCTAGTAAACCCTCACGAGACTATAACTCGTCCACTAGGGACACCTAGGGGTTTAAAGACTTGTTATTTATGCTAAAAGTGACCGTAGCCTCGACGACACGGAGTTGTTGTATTTTAGTTTTGTTTGATTTGCTCGAGGACTAGCAAAGTCTAAGTGTGGGGGAATCGATAGGTGTAGAATACACCTAATTTACTATATAGTAGTTACGCTTTCTTTGCTATTTTTCTTGTGAATTATGTACTTTTACGCGTGGTTTTGAGTTATTAGGTACTGGAGTCGCACGGAGGAAAAGAAGCGGAAATCACTCGGTTTGAGCAAAAAGGGCGAATTTGTTATTTCATGGGCGAACACTATATGGAGCCTAGTAAAGGTTAAGGGACACCTCTTTTGGGAGGAGTATTAAACATAGGTTAGGCTGATGTTAAGGGGTGTCAATTTGGTTAGCCCTTATCGAAGCGACCAGTGGCAATAACCATCCCAACCTACTACCTAACATCCGGAGGAACCATCGTTCATTTCTCATCCGAGATTGAGAAAAAGAGAGAAAAGCGACCATGATAGATGAAAAGAGAGATCGAGAGATGATGAGCCAGGATATGCGAGAAGAGTTTGTTGAATTAAATCAAGAAATTGGAGTCATCGACATGAATTGAAGCAGCCATGGTGGATTCAGATCCAGACGAAGGAAGAAAGAAGGTTGTTGCTCGAGATTAATTGTGAATCAATGAGATGAAGTGAGGAGAATAAGGATTGATTGGAAGATTGGGTTTGCTGTGATAGAGAAGAATATTAGGTTTCTCACTTTGGTTGTGTTCGGAAACTTGATGACGAATTACAGAGTGGGTCTAGGTCAAATTAGCTGTTGAGTGATGAATAAGAAGAATTGGAAACTACAGGAGGAGCAAGGCTGGAACTGGAATTGAAGAATGATAAAGACCCAGAAGGATAAGAAGATGCTGAAAAATTGGTAGTAGCTCTGGTAAAGATTTGCACTCATTGGTGTTGCTCTGAAGTTGCAGCTCAGATGGTGGTACTGAGATGAATAAGCCGGCATCGCTTGGTTGTACCAAGATTGCAGATGAAGCAAAAGCATGGTTTGTGGAGGTGCAACTCAGGTGGTCGAGTTTGAGTCAGGAAATGGAATTAGTGTGGAGCAATAGTGCAGGTGGAGTGGATGCCATGGTTCTTAGATGGGTGAGATTAACAATGCGGGAAATGGTTCTGGTGGTATTTGAACTGGTGGAGCACATATGAGGAATTTACAGGCAGTTTGAGATGATGTTGGTATTGCTTTGCAATTGATTAACTCGTGCACCGGAGTGAATGGCCCGAAATGGTAATGATCTTGCAGTTTGGAGTTTTGGTGCCGACATCAATTTTGAGCAGTTGATCTTTGGTGGTGTTTGGATAAGTCGAGAATGTTGATGATGGTTTGTGGTGCGATCCTAGTGTTCTGCTTTGTTGTTGGCATTGGTGATGAGAATGGTAATGTTTCTTTGTAGGAATGAAGAAAGCTGGGAATGGAACTGAGGCTTTGATTGCAGGGGAGAGCTACGAGATGTGGTGGTGCAATGGGTCTGTGGTGATGAGTCTGGTGGAGCCTGTGTGGATGAGTTAATGAATTTAGGTGTTGTTGGAGAGCTGAGATGTTCTGTAGCAGTACAAGGAGAAAGCTGTGTCAGGTGGAGTTGCAATTGGTGTGCAGAATTGAAGTCGCAACTGATATGGCTTTGGGGTGATGTTGGTGAACTGAGAATAAAATGAAGCAGGAATGGCTCATGGGTTCGTGTCTGCAATGAAAATGGGCTAACAGGTCTGGGATGCACAAAGGTTTATTGCACAGGAGTTAGGATGATTGGCAGGTGGTATAGCGAGTGGTGCGCAGTTTGTAGCTATGTGTTGCCGCTAAGGGTACACAATGGCAGGGAAGTTCAGATGCCACAAGGTGTGTTGAATGAAAATTTAGATGTATGCTTAGGATTGCAGCTGGTGTTATGATGGGTACACTTGTGAGCAGTGCAGAAGACTTGGCGAGAATTTGCTGAAGAATGGTGGTCTCTATTGAGGCCGTGGGATATGAAAAGAAGCAGCTGAGCACTACAGGGAGAAGCCAAGTGTGATGCAACTGTGTTTAGTTCAAATGGTGGTTGTGGTGTTTTGTAGCTGGAGTTTGGGTTGCTTTTGAGCTCAAGATGGAAGAGCATTGTTAGTGCCTTGGCAGTGAACGAATGAAGGGGATGAACTCGTAGAGGTTCATGACTGAGATGGTATGAAGCCAAGGGTATATTAGTGCTGTGATGCTGCTGCTTTGAGCATAGGAGGTGCAATGGCTATTGATGGAATTATTGTTGGTATTGGTATTGCAGGTGCAAGAGGGTGGTACTGGTGTTGTTAGTGCAATGGCTAGGCAAGACAATGAAGTTGAATTGCAGGGAAGGAAGATTGGTCTACAAAAGGGAACAGGCATTTTGGCTGGTTGGAAGTGCACAGTGATGCACCATCCTGGTGCAACACATAGCTCTGGCCTGTGCAAATGCCAAAGCAACTCAGCTCAGTCAGATTCTGATTTGTTTCTGACTGTGACATCTCTGACTCAACCTAACTTGACTCTAGTTCACTGACCCGGCTGACTCTCTGACTCGGTGATTGACCAAGTCCTGACTCGAGTTGACCCGAGTTGACTCGACCGTTTTGACCCTTTGACCGGTGACCGGGCGGACTTTGCCGGTCACTCCGAGACACTTTCCGGCGACTATTAGGCCAAGTTCCAGCCATAATCCCGGTTTTTCCGTGACGTATTTTTGGACAGATTTTCTACATGGGTTTTTTCTCACACATGGGCTTGGTGGACCACTTGGAGATGGGTTTTGAGAAGACCTAATATTGGAAGGAGTATCCTTTATGGAAATTGGAGAAACATATAAAAGAGAAGACTTTTATTATCTTTGATATATCTTTTTCTATTCTTTTGCCTCTACTCTTGTTCTAGGGTTTAGAACCATGAAGTATTTTCTCTTTCTTCTTGTTATGAACTTCTATGCCATGAGTAACTAAGTTTTTATTATTGGTTGAAGATGTAGTTGGATTTTGCAACCAAGTTATGATTTTTATGAATTAGTTTTCTCTCAATATTATCGTTTGATTTTCTACGGGTTATAATAATTGCATGATTGATGTATTGCAATATAATTGAATGTTTGTTTAGTTAAGTCTAGAATTGATTGAACTCACATCCATATCTATAGCTATTTTAGGTTTTTCATCAAGCGATAACCTTGAATACGAGTAGCATGATATGATTCTAGGTTGTAGTGATACATCCTTGTAGTCATATGTAGAAATTGACCTTTGTCCGAATTGTCATGCGCAATGTGTGATAGTTGCATTGATTAGCCTATTTCTGAAACTTAATGCTCCTAGGAATTGAACTTAATTAGCGCAAGGCGTTAGGTTATTCTTTAGGTAGAATTCACATACGCAGCCCTAATGTGTGTGTGATGAATTAGGAAATTAATAGATTATCTTGCTCTCTTGATTCTCTAGGCTTTTGATGATAGTGAAATTAAATACGAATTCTATTCATATATTCATAAACTTGTTTACAATTGAAGATGAAATCTTTATCCAATATTTTCACCTCATTGATTTGCGTGTTTATTTATTTGCTTCGCTTTTATTTTATTTTAGTATATAAAAATTAGCAAACCCCCGGTGTTTTATATAGGAAACCATAACATATTGACAACCTAGACCTCTCTGTGGGATCGATCCTTTCTTGCCCTTGCTTCATTATATATTTTGAGTAGTAAGAAAGTGTAATTATATTTGTGTCGGCTGACAACCGGTCAATACCGGGTATGCCTACCAAAAAGTTATTGCCAAACTATAGCTATGTCGGTACGTGTACTGGGTACATGTAATGCGGCTCCGTACTTATAACAGTTCTCCCAGTATGTGAAATGATATGCATATTGTGTTGTATCCAAATTTACAATAGTTCTATATCTCTCTACTAATCAATTCGTAACATTCCCGAAAAATATCAATGACACATATCAATGTTCCAGGCTATTTTCAAATGATTAAATCTTGAATCATAATTTAGGTCATAAACAATAAATTGTTGTTCTCCAAATTTATTAAGTATGAACAAATGTTCTTAAGCTTAGTCAGTCATATTTTAAGAACGATATTCAAGATAAACTTGACTCGAAATTTCTATTATGCATGTACTGTCTAATTCAGTCATGCGACATTGTCTCAGAGATAGAAATGTGAAAACTTGAGAAATAGGTGGTTCAGTCTTCACTTACCTTTTATTGATGAAGTTCTCCAGATCTTCGATTGATCTTCGCCTTCCAATAGTAGAACACAACGATATCCGATACTCAATTATACACTTTTATCCTAATCCGAGACTTGACTAAATGTAGACTAGAAATCAAGATATAGTTCTGATCAACTAAATTTGACAACAAGCTTGAGATAACAACATATATGAGTTCGACCGAGCAATGCTCTAACACTGACCCTTTTTTTAAATGCTAAGGTCTTTGGTTCCATTTGCGATATGAAAATAAGGCTAGTGACCACCCTATACTAAAATAAAAATAAGTCTAGTGACCAAATAATATAACTTAAAATATATCTTATTTTCACCAACAAATAAATCCATCCGTTGACCTTAAGAGATGCATCATCATGGGACAAGTGGCAACTGATCTGCACCCAGCCTTATTTTCACCAACAAATAAATCCAGCCGTTAATCGCAAGAGATGTATCTTAGCACGATTCATATGCATTGACTTTTCGGTATTCCTTTATTGACATTCATATTGTGTTGGTTGAAGGAATTGAAGGCAAGGTAATCCAATTCCTAGATTATGAGCCTAATTCTTTGAACCAAATATGGCAGATCAACTCTGTGTAATAAAGATTTTTGATTCCTAAGAATTTGATTCCATCGAAAATAAGAGTTTCCTATTGCACTTGTTCAATTGTGCAATGGAATTGGATTCAGGGGTAAAACAAAAGAAATTGAATTACCTCAACCAAACATTAGGTTTTTTGGATTTGAATTCAATTACAAAAATTGGATAGGATTACTATTCTTCCATCCAAACAAGGTGTTAATGAGCATATCTTCACGTTCACGGTGTATCTATCCATAATTTAGGAGTTTATGATTGAAGGAGAAATTATCGAGTACAAACTGGAATGGAAGAAAATTGATTTCATTTGTACTCTTATATCTCCTTGTAGTTGTGGTCGGAACATCTATTAGAGTGATGAGAAACGTTGTGGAAATTCTTACGGAAATGCTTGAGAAGGATTTATGCGAGATGAATGAAGTTATTTGCTATTAATGAACATGCACATTTGGGAAATCACTATAGGGAAGGGATCGTTTTCTTGTCACGTTAAGGTGCAACCTGAGGCTAGCACACATTTAGTATTAGAAAAAGTTATCGATATTATTAAAAGGATTCATAACCTAAGTCTAATTGTACAAGTCGAACGATAAAAGGATGATTTTCGCTTTACTTTTGGGAAGTGTTGTTTGCTTTTTACATTGGTTTTTATCCTTGTTCTCTGATTATAGATAATCAGTTCATTATTCAAAATAAAATTAAATAAATATTGGCATTCTGAATTCTAGAATCACCAGTCAAATCTCCTAACATTACAAATTTAGATTGTTGTATGTCTATCAGAGCTAGTCTTATGGTGGAATCCAACCTATTCTAAACTCAAAAAAAAAATGTGGTAATGGTTTCCAGGTTGGGGTCTCCATATTTTTTCTAAGGTATGCTCCAATGTTCCATGGAATATATATAAGAGAATGTAGCAATCCATTTAGCGCTCATCATCGAATGAAATAGCGTTGGATTTTTGATGCTAAACATCAATCCAGTTGGCGTTTAAATAAAATTTTCCTAAAGATATAGAAAACAATTAACTTTTTTAGACAGAAAGTTGAACATTGTCCTCTTTTGTATTGTCCCATGATAGATGATGCTTTTTATTATTATATGTTATTTTCCAAACACATCCTTACTAATAGCTAGTGTTGTTAAAAAAAATTCTTTAAAAAATATGAAGAATTTGATAGTCATGTTTATACTAGTTATATAAATCTTTTAAAAAATATTTATAACGTCAAAACATTTACGAATATCTGCCTTTTAGTTTGTGTGATATGTCAATTCAAAATTTTAGCAAAAAAGGGTAGATGAGGAAAAAATACTAAAAAATAATGCACTCATGTTTTCCTTAAGAATTGTGCAAACTTGAAATAAATCAACTGGGATGGATGGAGTATATTTTATGATAAATATAGATAAGCAAGTCCCATGTTCAGTAGATATATTAAAAAGTTAACAATATTCAAAATACGTCCCTATTTTATCTTATGTTATATGCGGGGTCCATTAGACTGGCTTTTCCAGATCTATCCAAATGATGGCATGAATTTAAAACTTGAAATCCTACCACCATAAGATTTGCTCTCATCATTGGTTTCTAATTGCAAAAACCGTCATTTCTCACATGGTTTTCGATTCAGAAGATCTTTATGGAGAGTAAGGGCTAGTTTCAGAATGGTTTTTCTAATAAGAAAATGTGTAATTTGTGTAAACTTATTATTTATCAACAAAACAAATTAAAGACGACAAGACAAATACATATATTATTTGTGAATAATATTCACTATACATAATTGTACAACACGAAGAATAGTAAAAACGATTTTATAACCCTTCCAAAATTCATATGGTAATGAGCAGTCGAAGATGAAATATCCATTTGGTTACGAGCAGGCGAAGATGAAAGATCGTGTGAACCTACTTGGTTTACGGCTCCAGACACTTCATCCTTCAATCCAATGGTTGAAGAGCCTGAATTGAATTTAGAGATATAGAATTTTATTTACTAATTAATAACCAGAAGCGCATGCAAGTTATTTCTTTTCAAATAAAATAATTAATACTTACAATTGTAGTCTGACAATCCAAGAACTTGGTTTTCAAGATCGTATAACACCAACTTATTTGTTAGCACCATATCTGCATGAATACGAATCATGGTGCGTGTGTATATATATATATCAGTAGACCTTGCAAGATTTTTTGGCTAATTATATAAGTGGATCAAACATGAGAGTTACCTCCTAAGATGATCAATTCATCCACTGCACTAGATCCCAACTTTCCACTATCTTGCCAACCGAAACACCATTCGTTTTCCTGTCAATGTGCCGCACAATTATTAGGAAAACATCAAGTTGGGTAATAAGAAAGTGAGAGGCAAAGACAAGGATATTAAAGCAGGATCAACATGTGACAATTTAATATAAATTCATTTTTACTCACATATTGGATCAAATATTCATGAGGGTAAACCTTCAGTTCGAGTGAATTTTGAAAACCAAAAGTGACAGTAGGAAATGAATCATCGATGCTGCAAAGATAAAAGTAATGTTAATATCAATAATGTGGTACCTGGTAAATAGATTCAATTATTTATTTTATTTTATCTAAAGCATGTAAACAAACCTTTTATCAAATTTGAAGCACTCAAGGAGACCATCAACAAGGTGTATATTCAAATTAGCATGGCTAGTTAAAATCTAACAAAAAACCGAAAGAAACAAGCGTTGTAATTAAGGTGAGATTTTTATATCATGAACTGAAGGTTTAAAGTACATATAAGTTATAAAATTTCATACTATTCGTCTCAGTGGATCGAAAATTTCTCCCGGAAGATATGCCAAAGTTGTACCACTATCAATAATAGTTCCTTTCCCGTCTCCGTCTTTGAAAATTTCTTTTGGAATATCTAGGACAGTATTACCAACTTGAACTGACTCCATGTTCACATTGTAATGTGTCCTAAAAAAATATTAGACCGATTAATACGTAACAAAAGCTTATGAACCAATGTCAATAATGAACCAATCCAAAAGATTATATGAAAGTTGGATTAGAGAGTGTACACATTTGGAACTAGTGGTGTTGTTTTTAGTATTGGTTGCACTACGTCCCCAATGACAAAGATTCCTCCACCATTTCTACCATCTAAGCAGTGAACAAATTTCTTCTTTGTTTTTCCGGATGAAGCTAGTTGTGAAAGCATGGATGTATTTGAAGCACCGAAACCTATTAGGCCATCAAGGGCTCCAACTGATGAGGCAAGTTTTCCTGTTTGTTCCATTCCACACCTAACTCAAAGAACAAAAGATTATTCAGTATATATATATATATATATATCAAATTAAGCACAACTTGGTAACACCATAAATTTTTTGTTCAAGCTTGGGCTTGGCTTGAGAAATTTTTATTATGTCGTGCCACCAGCTGAATGCCTGAATCGACCTTTTACATATATCAAATTAAGCATGACCTGTTACAAACTCTTAGTTCATCAAGTTTACATATGTGAGCCCCATTAATGAGCTTCACAATATGAAATTCAGGTTTGACATCTTTCTTACAAGCCGAGCTTGAACGGTATGAAGTAAATTCACAATTCAAATTTAAATTGTACGACTTACCCAAATGAAATACTTGCATTCCCAATACTTGTTTGAAGATTTCCAGTGACTTGATCAAACCTAATAACATCTTGAACAAAATATCCAGCGCTTCCACTTCCATCTCCATATTGAAGGACATACCCACAAACGTCATTAGAAGAACAACCAGGACTGGGACCTTTGCTAAATTCAGTGCAAAACCCACCATTACATGGAACTAATCCTGCCGTTGAAGATAGGTTTGGATCATATAATTTCAAAGTCAACTGCCAAAAATAAAAACAAATATTAGAGTAACATATCAAATCAATCAATTTGTTTCTCAAGCATGAATCTCTATGGAGAAACAAGAAAAGA